>AWUE01015011.1:0-20245 GCA_001974825.2 Corchorus olitorius | reverse complement strand
TATATAGTCATCAATTACTTCGTTATTAATTCTCATGTGGTAACTAAAATAGTTAACTCTATTTTCTAACTTTTATTTAGTCATACTTATCAAAAAATATCAAACATTTATTAGCAGTGTAAATGTGAGGGTTGATAATATGAGCTTGAAAGTAGTACTATATACCTAATAGGAATGCTGAAAAGTCTTGAGTTAGTTCATTAGAATGATTGAGATAGGATATATATAGTCATCAATTACTTCGTTATTAATTCTCATGTGGTAACTAAAATAGTCAACTCTATTTTCTAACTTTTATTTAGTCATACTTATCAAAAAACATTAAAGATTTATTAGCAGTGTAAATGTGAGGGTTGATAATATGAGCTTGAAAGTAGTACTATATACCTAATAGGAATGCTGAAAAGTCTTGAGTTAGTTCATTAGAATGATTGAGATAGGATATATATAGTCGTCAATTACTTCGTTATTAATTCTCACAAGCATGGCAGCCTGCTCTTGCCCTGCAGTCATCTTCTTATTAGGGCTAAAAGTGTGTTACCTAAATTCTACTCCATCTCTAGGTAACTCATCAAAATAAAGCTAATATTTTACTCCTCCATATCTAAATAATTCATCAAAATAAAGGTAATATTAATTGTTGTTTGAAATGTATGTTGATTATCTAAAATAATATAGTATGTTGTGGTCATTTTTTAATCTTGATTGCAATTTTTAAATTAATAGACTCGGGTAGGTGGAAGAATTTGGCTTCTGCATAAGGAAGGCCTAATTTTTTGTAGTCAAGGAGCATGTATAGTTGTCGTAGGAAAATTGAATTAGTTGAGAGCATCTACAGGAGCATATGTAATTTACACAATGCATTACAAAATGATTGTACTTAGCATTGGCTAACTGTGCTTTTGGAAATTTGGAAATATACTAAACATAAGCAACTAATAAAAACCTCAATAAAAAGGAAGTCGAATGATAAATAAATAAATAAATAAAAAAATCTGTAAGATAAAAGAGGATTTAGGGAAATGTTAAATTTAAGTATCAAATAATATAATCAACAAATAAATCCAGATTTACCTCAAAATGTTGTGGTGAGAAGTGAAAGCTCCCCACTTTAGGTTATGTCATCCTAAGGCGCTGCTAAATTAAATGGAAGGATCTTATCAACATTCACCTGGAAATTTTAGGAAACAGAACGGAGTCCATGTGAAACCAATTCAGAGAAATGTTAGGGAAGAAGAAACTCATCCAAATAGAAATGAAGACGAAAGTAAAACAGAACTGAAATGTCAATAGTTTACCCATGAATCAACCATTATTGTAGATACATTTATAGCACAAATCCTTTGGAATTCCGACAGAAGAGTTGAACCGGTTAATCCTAATATCCACACACAATTAATATGTAATTAAAACACACTTAATCATAAATATAAACATAGTAAATTACAAAAAAAGGGCAGCAAGAAAAGTAAGGGAGGAAATTAATCAGAGGCTTTTTTAGTCACCCGAAAAATGTGAAAAGACCAAAAAAAGTCAAAAGGAGGCACCACATTAATCCTCAATTTGGCTTTTAAGTAATTTCCATAGTCACTAAAAATAATATATAGTATATATGATGATTTTGTTTTAAAAAAAAAGTTTAATATGTTATTAAAATATATATATTATATACTATCTGGAGATTACTAATTGCTCCAATCAACTTTTAACGTGGGAGAACCTTTTCGTCCCGTTTTGGTCTTTTCTCACTCTGGAAATTACCAATAGCTCCCATCAACTTTTAACGTGGGAGAACCTTTTCGTCACGTTTTGGTCTTTTATCAATTTAGTTAATTACTTAAGAGTCCTTTGGATCTTAATACTATTGGGTCAATGTGTTTGGTTTTTAATGTAAATTCTACCTTATTTTGCATTAACACGACATTAATTGTGTTTAAATTGTCTTTTTTTTTGTTTAATTAATGTTGAATTAATTAGATGTGATCATGTGAATGAGTTTTTGTCTTTTCTCACATGGTTGATTACTTAAATATCCTTCTGAACTTTACATTTTTGCTTGAAATGCATTGTCTTTTTATGTCATTTTATCATAGGGGTGTAATTAGTATTATTTCAACCATTTTCCTTGATTTTTAGCTTTGGCATTTGGTTCCCGGTAAAAAATTGTTGGAATTTCTGGGTCTTTTGTTGAAGCATCCGACCCAAACACGTTGATTTGATTAGACTCCATTTGTTTACTCATATTTAGATTTTCTTCCTAACGTATAGTTTGGTTTTTGCAATTGCCTTTCGCCGGTTCGTTTTTCTGTCGAAATTCGAAGAGTCTTTGCTCATGAATGCATTTGGAGTTATAGCTATCTGGGTGCACTGACGTTTCTTAATCCAGTATTAATGAAAATGCAATTAATACAATTTGTGCTTTAAAAAAAAATTCTCTTACTATCTCTTCGTTTCCTAAGAGGTTCCAAATCACTGAACTATTCCTCTTCCCTCCCTTTCTTCTTCCCATCGTTTTTTCATTTTTGTCTTTTCCCATTCCTTCTAATGTCCGTAGAGAAACATATTGGACAGAGCTTCTTTTATCTCAGTCCCAAGTTCCTTCCCTCTCTTCGAAACGCCACATTAGTTTTGGATTTTGTCAATTTATTTTATTGACCTTATGAGTGTATGTTACTAGGATTTTGATTGCTTAGAATAATGGTTTTGGGTAATGATCCTCCAGGGGGTGTGTTCCCTTTGATCACCCACTTTCTCTTTTCTCCAAAATCCACATTTTTTTCCTTTACAAACTCTAGCATAACGCAAAATTCCTCAACTTCAACTCTCAGAAGGGAAATTAAAGGATTTGGGGTTCAGAAATTGACTTGAAGAGGAAAAAGAAGTGGAATTTACAACGGAGACTAGGGTGTATGGCCTTATTAATCAACTAGGTTTGTATACGATCGACTCTCCTATCTTCTTTTACCCATTATTAAATATTTTTCTTTGTTATTCTTAACAAATTTGGCTACATGTTGTTCTCCACTGCTTTCTTTTATATATGATATATAGATTACTGCAATTTGTTGTTCAGTTCGTCCCTTTTCACTTCTAATATTTAGTTTATGAGGTTTGGGTTTGATTAGATGGATAGAGGAAAAAAAACTTAATTTATGTCTTTTATATAATGGGTTTAGAGGAAAAGACAAGTTTGTTTACATTGTTTGCTTTGCTTGCTGTGTCTCCTTAAATTTTCCAGTTATGATATCAACGGCGTCGAATAGTTTTTGATTGAATGGAATTTTCTTTGATATTGATAGTTCTTCAATAATGTGGAATTTAAGAGAATTTGTCCTCCCATGCATACATTTTGATTTCTCTTAGGTTGCATTTGGTTTGGGGGAATACCAGATACCCTACAGTGAAAATGTTCCTGATTTGAAAGCTAGCTGAGTCTATTGTTTATCCACTATTCGCTCCACTGAAATTAGAACCCTTAGAACTATTACAAAAACTGTAAGACTATTATTTTATAAAACTGCAATATTTAGTTAGAGTAGAATTTAATAGAAAAAAACTGAGTCTGCAAGAAATATTTAATTATGAACTGAGTCTCCACATAGAATTGAGTTTGCAAGCAACTTAATTGATTTATCTCTATCATTTTCAAACAGGTTTCAAATATGAAGTAAACAAGTCATTTGAGTAACTGAATATATTATAATACAGAGTGAAAACCTGTTGGAAAATGGATTTACTGAATGTGTATTCATTATGAGAGGGAAATATGATCATATAGGTATGAAGATATGCAGGAAATGTTCAGCTACTACTCCTAGAAATCAGCCACTACAGTGAACAAATGACAGATTAAGAAAACCCACATATACTTCTTTTTGTACCAGTTATTTAATTGATCTTGAAGCTATTACTTTCTCAATTGGAATGGTCTAATAATTTTAGCTCATTTTGTTGTTTATTCGATAACTGTTGTGTAGTTGGAATGGTCCTTCTAGGCTAGAGATGTTGAGGAAGAAATAATTCATACTTGCACGTTAATTATGGATAAGAATATTAAGACTTAGCAATTTTTTGGACCATTATTAATTCCAAATTCTATGTTTTATTTATTGTTATTTCTCAGGGAACTTCACATTGGAATTGTTTTCTAGAGTCCACTTGGCAGAAAATTCTTTTTTTGAGGGCGTAAATTGGTGAAAACCATTTCGAATCATGACTTGATCAGGAGACTACGTGTTTCTTGATCTCTAGCCATATCAAGTTTAGTATCGGGGTATGGATTTCTTCACTTCTAAGTATTAAATAGTAGAATTTTTTTATTTGCTATTTTTGGTTTCTGGATATTTTCTTATGATTTGCTTATTGTTGTTGGGGTTTTTTTTTTTGGTAATAGTCATTGATTTCCAATTCTCATAATCTCTTCAAAGAATCAATTACAATTCTTGCTGAAAAATGAGAAGACAAGTTCAGTATTTAACTTATAAGTAGAGAAAACCCCAACCTTTGATGATTGAAATGTTTTTATTTGAGTCTAACATGAAATCATAGTGAAATGTTTTTTTATTTATTTGAGTCTAATATGAAATTGCTTCTTTTGGTGTAAAGTAGTAAAATCAATTGGAGTCTGAAATGTTTTGTGAAGCAAATAATTCAGCATAAGACTACTCTTACAGGTTTGATCAGATTAACGCCTTAATAATCATGCACTTTTGTTAATAGAAATATTATAAAATTGTTTGAGTGGTTAGAATGTCTGAAGTAAATCTGTTATAGACCACGTGATCATCAATATTCTGCATTTCTTCAATAATTGCTTAAGATGTATTTTGATTGTTACTTACATTACTTCATTCTAATTACATGAATACTCTTTGGCACAAATTAATTAAGACCTCAATTGCAGGAATAAGAAAAAAATTGTTTACATGTTTTTACTAATATCGATAATAATATGTATTAGCTTTCAATAAAATGTTGTGGGAAAACTCTCCCATGCTATGTTTGTTCTTTAATAGTGATTTACACTTTGATTCTTATTCAGGAAATATAGTTTATAATATTTGTTCTTTCTCTATTATATGTATGTTGCTTTCAATAAAATGTTGTGGAAAAAAAAAACCCTTTGCTGTGTTTGTTCTTTAATTTTGATTTAGACTCGGATTCTTATTTAGGAAATACGGTTTTATGATGTTTTGTGATTTCTAAATTCTTACATACCGATAAGTGATATCTGTGAATCCCCTGGGTTATAGCAGTGGCATTTGACTCTTCTCAGATCTCATAAATCCCTTTTTCCAACAAATAGTGCATACCGAGAATGAGATCAGAGTCAACTTAATTAAAATTTAGAAAGCCATTACTATATGAGAGGTACACAATATGAACATTCAAATGTGTTAATTTTATTTATTTTTACAACTTCTAACTATCTTAAGAAAAATCCAACAGGTTGAATCAACAAACCACCAAGGTATTGGAGAAACGGAAAGCACAGCCTTTTGAATTAGAGGATATGTTTATGTCTTTTAGTTTTAACTTTGGATGTTTAAGTTATTTGCCTTTAGAATTAGAGAGTATGTTTCTAAGAAAGGACGTAATTTATATGTACTCAGGAAATAGTTACTATTGATTTATGAAATTATGTCAACTATAATTTCCTACAATATCATCAATCCCCAGTGCAATGTGAGTAGATTCAATTTATAGATACAAGTTTTCTCTGCTCCTTCACTATACAGAATATTTAACTCATTTATATAAATGACAAATTATTTCAGAAGCATTTACAACTTTACATGAATTGAATAATAGAAGAACAATGATGCATAATATATCTAGTAGAAACAACTTAATGCGTTCAAATATTACGAACGAAATCTAAAGATGCCCACAGCGCAAGCGTGGGCTGCCCTTCTCGTTCATTATTATGTACATGGTTTTTTGAAATCGGACCGGCCGGTCCGATCGATTGAACTGGGTACCGGAGGCCTGTTCGATTCGGATAGTGTATCAAATTTCCAGTCTACCAACAAGTCAACACCCATGTATTGACCGGTTCAAATTGCTTTTGAACTGGGGAACCAGACCGGTTTTGGCCGGTTCAAGTCATGTTGACTTGATTTAAAATTTTGAAAAAAAAAATGTTAGTAGTGGGATTTGAACCCACAACATAGTTAAATAAGTATTAACTACATAACCACTCTACCAAAAAGGTTTCTATATCATTATCATGTAACATATTATATTTAATGTATATAGAATTCATTTTTTAGTCTCAATTAGCTTTATCGGACCGGACCGGCGATTGAACCGATGACCGGAACCCTCTCTGGTTGCCTTGCTGGTCCGATTTCAAAAAACCTTGATTATGTAAGAAAAAATATTAAAAAAATAAAGTGAGCGGGTTTGTGCGGGTCTTGGACATAAAAGTATAAATATGGGCAGGTTTTGGTCAAATGATCAAGCTCAAATGTTGGGCCGGGCTTGAGCATGCAAGGTATCTATTATTACCTAGTCAAAACCCGGCCCGACCCGACCCATGAGCAGGCCTACTTGGGTGGACTATAAGTATAAGAGAGGGTATATTTATTGCTTTCCTATTTTCTATAACATTTTCAAACATTTATTATGATGTTAGTTTTGAGGCTGCTTAAATGATAAAATGCACCCTAAAGTTTATACGGACTGTACTCCACTTTTTTATTTTGATCATATCGCACCTTAATATTTTATTTTGGGTACATTTTACGGTGCTGATGTGGCATGCCACATAGGATGAAAATGCCACGTGGCATGCTGACGTGGCAAAATTTTCTTATTTTCTTTATTTTATGCTGACGTGGCATGCCACATGGTAATTTTCATCTGATGTGGTATGCCACGTCAGTAGCGTAACGGCACCGTCAGGTGCTTAACGAATTTTCGATATCAGAAGGTGCAAAATGTACGCAAAATAAAATATTAGGGTGAGATATGATTAAAATAAAAAAAGTAAGGTGCAAAGTGACAGTTTCGTATAAACTTTAAGGTGTATTTTGCCATTTAAACCGTTTTGAGGCATTGGAAAAAATACTATAGGGATGGAGTATTTTATAGTTTTGACTTTTGAGTTTTGACCCTTCTACAAAACCAACACAAACAAAGTATTCTCTCAAATAGTAATGTACTCCTTTCGTTCCTAATTAGATGTTCACTTTTGATCAACAAACACTAAACTTTGATCATTGTTTATAAAAAAAATATGTAAAATTTAATTTTTTAAAAATATGTATTTTAAAAAGTTTGTAATTCAAAGTTTATAAGTGTTATTTTTAAAAGTTATTTTACTTCATAAACTTTTTATAAACAATGGTGAAATTATAATGTTTGTTCACGAAGAGTTGATATCTAGTTAGGAATGGATGGAGTATATTATTGGAAAATGTGATGATAAATTAATCACTCAATTGATAATGCTCTGACAAGTAGGATGGATTAATAATACAGATCTAAATTAGTACTATTCCCCCTAAACTTACCTTCTTCCTTTTCCCTATTCCGGTCTCTTCCACTGCTTCTTTTTACTTGGATGCTAAGAGAACTAATAATAAGGTCTCATGTATCTATCTTTATTCTTTAGTTGTTTCAAAAGTAAAGTTTTTATTTTGCAAAAAAAAAAAAAAAGAGTTTCACTATTCCAAAAGTTAATAAGAATCATTCTCTCTTTGCTTGTATATATGCTACTTATCTTTTACTAAATTCAACGATGATTAATTAATGTTGACATTAATCAATGGTTAAAATTGATCAAAAGTTTCATTATTTTTTTGATTTTTTTAATTCAATTTACTTATATCAATCATTTTTTCACCATTGATTAATGTCAAAAACCATTAATCACCTCTAAATAAATATTAACATGTTTACTTTCGCTCATCCAGTAAGTGTTGAATTTCCGTTACTCTGCCCTTATCATCAGGAACTCGGGCCTCGTAAAAGATTGTTGTAGTAGTAACTCATAAGAAACTAGGAGGACAAGGAAGTTTCTCATCTGCAAAAATGGGGGGATAATCATAAAAAGAAGCAAATTATCTATGTTTATTTATTTCCATGGATATTGATACAATTTACTGTACATAGGTTTTATCTTCATAATAATTCTGGCTGCTTTCTTCCCCTGTATTGCTCTTAGCCATTCTCCTCTCTATTGGTATGTTTCAACTTCAAAGCTTTTTGTTCCTAAATGAGGCAACTTGAGAGAGGCCTTGATTCTTCAGTGTCTATCTGCTCAATGGTTCCACTAGTGGACTATTTTAAACAACCTGAATGAGCAACATGGTGAGAAAGACGATTAGAAACATTAAAAATGTAAATGGTTATGAAACCTATATGGAGCAGAGAAATACTAATTGAGAACACCCCAAAAAAGTTCATAAATCTCATGATTCTGTTCCCATGTGAGCTAAATGCTGGGGGATCAAATCTAACAAAAGAATCAGTTCTTTTGTTTTTATTTGGTTACAACTTACAATCTGGGGGAAGAGAGGTGACAGGGGGGACTAGTAAGGTAGGATGTTTCACTTGTCATAGAACAGACTGACTACAACTTGAAAAGTCCTAACTTGCACATGAAAGGGAGGCACCTATCAATGATAAAGTGTAATATAAAGAAAACAATAATGCATTCTTCCAATTGAAAATATTTCGTACCTTTTTATATAAATTTACAGCTAATCATCATCAGAGGAGCTATCATCATCTGAACTGGAGCTGTCCATCCGCCGGTCAGAAATTGCTGGAAATAGTCGTTTATGAATGTCTGCAGATGGATTCCGGTTTTCTGATGAAGATGGCTGTTGGTTCTCTAGAGAACGTGTTGACGCTGGTGAATCCTCTTTTCTGGAATTCTTCTGTGGTACTTTTGCTCTTGTGTCTCCAACTTCTTTACATACCTTATCTAAAATAATCAAGAAATCGCGCACAATTGCAAACAAACGCAAGCCTTCCATTTTTGTTGCCCGTCCATGAAAGTAATCTGCCGTGCTCTGCACCTGCTCCAATATCCTTTTTTCTTCCACTGATAGCCATCTAACGTCAGCAGCTGCACGGTCCACAAAACTAGACAGTGAACGGAAAAATTCACCGTCCTCATCTGTACTCTTCAACTCAGAGCTCAAAAACTCTCCAGCTTTTGTTAAAGAATGATTAAGTTTTGTCACAGTAGCTGATAGGGAATCAAGATCAATCACTGCAGCCTTCTTAACTTCTGCAAGTTCAGTGCTTACACCTGAAACGACTTGAAGACCAAGAGTGCGGTAATATTCCTCTGTGTCTTGGTTCTGATCTTCAACAACAAAGTCCTCTGATTTGAAACTGGAAAGGCTCGGGTTTGATAATTGTGTTCGAACAGCTCTTCTTCCTTCAGAACGTATCATCTCCTGAACTACAAAATGGAGGAGTGTGGTCTTCCCATCTGTTCCTTTCACATCAGACAGCTTCAAGAGAGTGTCAAGCTTGAATGCCTGTGCACCACCACGGTAGGTGCCATCATTCATGCGATTACCAGTTTTAAGCACTGCTTCCAGAAGTTTTAGGAATAGTCTGCTACTTTTGAGCTTGGTGCAAGCTACCTGCCAGTAAAACAATTATCACAATCATCTGCCTACTTATATATTTATCTAATAAACATTCTTTCATGCAGGAACTATGTTCAATAACGAAAATTCTCAGGACATCATAAAAGTTTGTTATCTCCTGATTATGAGAATCAGAAGATTTTCCATCGACAAAAAGTTAGTGTAGAACATATTCATTTCCTTCCTTCTAGTTGCTACAGGAATTTCTGTGGCATTCAATTCTTATATCTAGAATCTCACCTCAAGATTTGCGAAGGATTCTTTAACGTTAGTGACCTCCTCATTGTGAGTATTCATGAATAGCAATGACTCAATTCGTTTGAAGGCAAAAGGTATTTCAACAATGATTTTAAGGAACCTCTCTGCAGGGCCCAGTTGAGAAAGATCTCCAGTGAATAATCTAAGCTTCAGTTCCTCTTCTTGAGTTGGAGCCATCTTTTTCAATGTTTGAAGAAGCTCTGTTGGAAGCTCATTACCTGGGCCAGTTTAATTTTAAAGAGTAAGCTTTCAGAATATTGGAGTGAACGTGGACAAGCATATTCACCAGCACCAGATGAATAAGAATTTAAAATTTTCTTCCTCCATGATGTATGCCCATGCACTAATATGATAGAGTACTTGTGTAATCATTTAAGATATAAAGACAGACCTTCTCGGAGAGCATCAACAACTTCCTGTGTCGTGACATTAAGTGCACGTAGGAGAATGGACAAATTTTGTGCTTTCCTAGCGTCAATAATCTGAATGTACTGGATTGCAGGTTCGGATGGTGAATCTCTCTTTTGATTATTCTTGTTGTTAGTTCCAGGCTGATAACCAAATAAACTCTCTATCATCTCCTCATTGAATCTGTAAAGTTTTCGAATACAATTTGGTATCAAAGAAAATTTTGATGAGATATTGTTAGTAACGAAATGTAAAATAATGAAAGGTAGAATTGATGTCTTACTGGAATGATCCAGCACTGATCTCATGCCAAACCATTGACTGATCAGCATTTGCATTAACCTTGTCCCAGAAAAATGGTTTTAACTTGGCTTTTGGAGCATCAGAGTCACCACCATCAGTTTCATCTCCACAAGCAGAAGCACCTCCACTACCAGAAGCACTATTTCCTCTACGATGGAATGCAGGAGGTGCGGGTTTTGATTTTGGTGGCAAAGGTGGAGGACGACCAACTTTAGGTGGAGGTGGGGGGGTGGCACGAGGAGGAGGAGGAGGAGGTGCTGCCGGGGGTGCAGCTGGAGGTGCAGCCGGAGGTGGAGGAGCAGCGGCTCTCCCAGGAGGAGGTTTCAGGGGAGGACATGATGCTCCTTCAGTTGCTTCTGACAGTGGTGATTTTCCAGCCAAGGCATTATCTTGCGTCATAGACAAACAACTGGCCGAAGAAGGGTTCTTTCGGCTGCCAGTGAAGGATTTATTGCTGGAACTTGCTAAACTAATATTCTGTGAACGATCTGAAAAGATCTTTAAGTCAAAATATATGTGGAAAACGAACAAGTAAATCAAGATAATGAATTCGATGACAAACAAACACAAAAAGCACATACCAGGAGAGTAATCAGGACTCATGTAATCACTCAAGGAAAGAAGAGGTTTTTCATCTTTTTTCTGTCTACTTCCCTTCAGACAACAAAAGAAAAACAGTGCCACAAGAGCAAAGGTTGTGGCTGAAGTTGCAATAACGGCGATAATAGTTTCCTTCATGACATCCTCTTGTTCTTCTGATTGTTTTCTTCTAACATGGTCACCATGTGATGAATGTTCAACTGGTGGTGGTGAAGAACTGGAAATCATATTTGATACGCTAAGTGAATTAACTACATGTCCAGGTGGATGCGGCCTTACATAGCTTGCATGATCCTGAGGGGAGGGTGCAGGCACATAACTAAATGGTGTTGGTGCAGGACCATAACTAAATGATGCAGGTGAAGGAGCCAATGCAGATTTTGGTGCTGATACAGGTGCAGGTGATTTATCCAGAGCTATAGCTGGAGAAGGACCTAAGGTTATGTGTAACAAGTGCTTGAAGGTAGCCTCCAGATCAGATGATTGAGAGATGACTCCTTTTTTCCTTAAACAATTTAAAAGCTGTTCTCTCGCTCGAGGAAGCAAAATATCAATTGCGTTGTCTATGCCTTGTTTATTGGATAATACCGATATCAAGTCATTGGTTGCTTCTGCCATCTCTTTCTTGCAATGAATCCATGCCTTCTCTGCCTGTAATTACAAATTTTCATCAAGCTTTTATCTGGTATATATTGAAGTGGAAATTTAAGTACCCAACTTTTACCAGCATCAAAGCCAGGTAGTAGCCTGGTAGGGAACGGCAAAAAGAGTAGAGAAAGAAAAGAAATTTAAGATTGAACCTTATAAACAGGGAAGAATTGACATACATAACTTGCAATGTCAAGTAAAAATGACAACTACGACAAGTACATATGATGTTTCATCCCACAAACAACATTTATTTTGCATTATCTCAAAAAAAAAAAAAAAAAAATCTATTATCAAAGATACTCAGAATTAAACCTACTTTCATACATGAATCTTTGCAATAATCTGCACCTAGACCCTTTTACAAAAGGGCAATACCTAATCTTGTATATCAAACTAAGCACACCTTTCAATATAGCTTCGAAGCCCTGCATAACCATTTCAACAGCTGAACTAGCTCAGAAGTCAGATTGATTTGTCTACCCTATAACAAGAATTGAACAGAATAGCCTAGGATTTAAAGCGATTTTTTCTACCTCAAAATTCAAAGCAAATTTGTTCAGTTCCTCACAATGCTATACATCCTAAAGTACCAACTCATTCAATTAATGTATTATATTAATCCAAAGCCATGGAATAAGAGGAAGGAACAAAAAATAACATTTTGCTACTAATGATAATCATTAATAAAAAAAAGTAACAAGAATTCAGAAAACTAAAGCAAGTCATGAGAAAGAAAGAAAAAAAATCATACCATTTCATTTTTCTCTGGGAATGTTGTTGTCCTGCCTTCCTTAACAAAAACTCTATCAGGCATTTTCCTCTTACCTTCTGAAAATCGCATGGCCAAAGCGCAAAGCAATATCATGAACAAAATGGCATAATAAGCCCTTCTCATTGTCATTACCCCTCCAATCATCACCCCATTCGCGTATTTTTCTTCTCATTTTTCATCGAAACTCCAAAGAAAATCTTTCAAAAGGTAGAGAAGAAAAACCAGCGGGAAACCCCAAAAATGAAGAAATATTTTCCTTAGCCTTCAAGAAAATGCCACAATCCCGAAAAGAAAAACACCCTTTTGGCTTTTCCTTTCCACAATTGTATTAAATCAACTTTGCAATGACATTGCAATTATGTTACAATGTCTCTCTATCTTAATGACCAAAGGAAAAAAATGCGTTACTTGTTCAATGCAGATATTTAGAACAAAAATGACAAAAAAGAAAATAATGTATATTTAGAAAGACGAACCCAGTTCTTGTCTCGGGATTTTTATGAATAATAAGAACACTATAATTTAAAAAATCAAAAGAATTTTTTTTTTTTTCACTTTTGTTCATCCGAATGTTTCTCGTTTGTCGGGTGAGGAAAGAGAGGAAAGCGAAAGAGATTGACTAGTTAAGGAGGACGTGAGGAGGACGACAACAGTGTGTTTGTTATTCCTTAATTTCATTTTTTTTTTATTTATCCTTTTCTTGTTATTCAGCTCAGCAGACAGCAGGCAAATGTTGATATTGGTTCCCATTAATTCCCAATTTAGCATTTTTTTTAGTGTATTTTTTTAAATATCATCATACTTAGTTGTTCTCCATCTTATCTAATCCTCTGTATCAATTAAATTTTGAACAACAGGTTGTTACTTGTTACCCTCCTGAAAATTTCAGAATTTATCTAAAAAATACTAGTAGGATTTTTTGACCTAATAATATATTAACATTAGGATAAATAAATAAATAAACTTAGGTTTTTTTTTCTTCCTAATTTTTTTCAACTTAAGAAAAAAGAAGAAAAATTAGCTTTACCTTTGGTTAGACTAAATTTAGTAACTGACTTAACTTCAAGCATTAAGTACAGCATTTATTTATTTATTAATTGAGTAATTTGAGATTCCTCTAATAGTAACGTATACCCCATTGAAAACTTTTGAGGCACAGATGGCATAGTAGTTGACATTTATGATAATAATCTAATGATTTTTAATGCAACAATAGCAAAGCAAAAAATAGATATGGTCATGATTCCCTGATAAAAAGTTAATGTCTCATTTAGCCCCTGTACTTTGTAAAAGTTCTAATGCGGTATCTCTAATATATAAAACCTCCAATGTAGTACTCCTACTTTCATTCTGTATATATATAATATATTATAAATATAAAATGTAGTCCATCCCCTTGACACTGTTAACCTCGTCGAATGACGTGGCTCACACCCACTTATCAGATCAACTACTACTATTAAGGGTCCGTTTGGCCCAGCTTATTTAATAGCTTATCTACTGAAAAAAGCTTAAGGCCAAACGGAAAATCCAAAAGTGTTTTTCAGTTGTTTTTGAACTAAAAGCCAGAAACTCTAAATTGAAGCTTTTTCCAGAAGCACTTTTTTAAAAGAGCTTTAAGCTAGGCCAAACGGGCACTAAGTAGTTGAGTGGCTCTCTCAGGCTAGCAAGCCCGACGGAGAGTTAGTGGGAGGCCACACACACAGTCTCACACACACACACACACACAAAAGCCATCTTCAATACCTGCCTACTAGAATAACAAAGCATGGCATATTTAAACAGACTGCAAATTCATTGTTTTTGACACATTGTGCATAGCAACACATTATTCAACATAACATAAACTAGGCATTTCCAAAGTTTTAGACTTCAGACAAGGAGTACATGATTGCTAGAACTACTGGCAAACCCCCTAGAACAAACATTCCGTTTGGTACATTTCTTAAAGTCTTAAGAAAGGAAAACGAAATTTAAAACATGTCCTTTAAATCCAGAGGATGGTAATAACTGCTTGGCCAAGTCCAAGTTGTTAACACCATGATCTGCTTTTATTAAAAACCAGGTAAGCTGCTAGACCACTCGAAGTCTCTATCCAACAACAAGTCTATGCTGTTCATCGAGAACTTACACATCTAAGACATGTTCTTCAGTTGATGTCATGTCCTCAGCATTTAGAAGGTTCCAATGCTTCTGAGTTTCAAGGTAGCTAATGCTTAGATGCGGTCCGCCAGGTAACTGGGTTTCCCCTTCAGGATTATCTGCTGATTGGATCCTACAAATAGAATAGCTAAATTCAGTCACCAATGATAACTTTTCCTAGACAGAAAAGATCTGTTGATTTTATTTGCATTCAAGTTTATGAGGGATCGATCTCACAAATCCAATGATGATTTTGAATTATACAGAACTACATACATGGAAAAGTCAAAAACCCTTACCTCTTCTTTTTTGAATTCACCGATTCTTGGGTTGTCAAATCTGACTCTACCTCAACGACAGGTATCTATGCATTAAACATGGAAGGAATTATTGCATGCAACAGTAATAGCTATTTACCATAAATGAGAACACTCATTCCTGTTTCTTCCTATTTCCTTTACATACCTCAGCATTGCTGGGCTCTGAAGGTGAAATCTCTTTCTCAAGCAGCTTTGACTTCTGAGGAAAAGAAAGATTGCTTATGTTAACCTGAATCTGATTAAGGGGAAATTGACTAGGGAAACTATACTCACTTTCAACGTTTCTATACGTTCAATTGCATCAATAAGAACTTGCTGGTGCCTATGAGCATCAGATACTGAGAGGATCTTTGTCATATCTGGATTATAAGACCTGTTTTATATATATAAGAAGAAAATATGTTATCAAACTAACCCAAGTTGTCCCAAGAAATTGTTAAAATTACCTACCATAACTCATCAACCATGATGATACATGGAGAAAAAGAAATAGTAGAAAAAAAATGACCTAATCTTGTCCTGAACTTCATATTTTTGCCGATTGACTTCACAGAGCTGTCTTTCAAGAATCTACGAAGTCAACAGAGAGTGGAAATCAGAAAGTTAAGGGAACTATCATCATTAGGGAGCAATTAACAAGCAAGTTATTCAGAGTTTGTTTACCTCTAATCTGGAATACATCATTGCGTTAACAGCCGAAGTATCATTCATGGGATAAACCGGAAAAAAAAAAATGCTTGTTAAAAAGAAAGAAAATATAATACGGCATAAATGTTAGTGCCTGTTTGTAACAGGCATGCATGTTTGCAGAGAGAGTGAGAGGAATTCATACCTTTCCATTCTTTCAATCATTTCTGCTTCGTATTTCAACTGCTTCAGTCTTTGATACAGAAACTGTAAACAAAGGACAGCAGACTCAGATGATAAAAGGGTGCAAAGATGAGACGAAAGAGAGAAATAGCTACCTCTTCATCTTCAACAGGTCTGATGCATTGAGATTATTTTGGGGATAAAATAGAGATGGAGACATATACAAGGAAAGATACAAATTTATTAGTAAACCATCAGTTTGGCTATCAATCAAATCTTTTCAAAAAACTGAAAACAAAAATACCGATGACGAATACACACCCTCTGAATTGATCAGGATGTTCAATATAACGAAGAAAGATATCCTCAACCCTAGAAAAGACATAAAAAAATTTATCAAAAGATGCATCTAAAAGTTAGAAACACAAAATCACACAGAAATAAGAACATATAATCAATTAGATAAACTTCATCCACCTTCCTTTTTGACCATAGGTGGTCAATCGACCACTAGAAGAAAACAACAGAAGGCCAACATCTGCATCAAATGTTCTGGATAATTCAGTGGCCTTCCTGACAATGCCTTCCCTGCGCTTTGAATATGTTATCTGCCGTGAGCAATGGCTTTTACCTTTCCTCTTTACACTGGGCCTCCTGCGACCCATGATCAATGGAAATT
Source organism: Corchorus olitorius (assembly GCA_001974825.2). Classification (NCBI taxonomy): domain Eukaryota; kingdom Viridiplantae; phylum Streptophyta; class Magnoliopsida; order Malvales; family Malvaceae; genus Corchorus; species Corchorus olitorius. The sequence continues at coordinate 3,688 of AWUE01015011.1, read as the reverse complement.
GGATAAGGAAGTGGGGGAAGAAGGGTTGTTGTTGGCTACTTAGAAAAATGGTGTAAATTTATAGGAGAAGATGGGAAGAATATGTAATTAATATATAGGCGATGCAAGAAGGTAAATAGTTGAAATGATATGCCAGTTGTCGAAAAATCCCTCAATCATTATGGCTAAGGGATTTTCTTTGGCCACATTAAGACTTTCACAGAAAAATAATAATCAGTAGATATTCTTGAACTTAATTATTACAAAGATATAATTATCGCCGTATACTTAAAATTAGAAGCTAATGAAATTAAACATAAAATATCATCGCTAGAATGGCGTACTGTTTTCCATTTTAAGGGAGTTGTGCAAGAAGAAGACAGCAAGAGCATCTGCCAGCCATAACGAACATACTCGCATCCTCCGCGTGGCATTTCCGTAATGAAACCCGTACAAATTCTAATAAACCGATCCATTCTTCATGGAGCAAGCACCATTCAGGAGCCTGAGCGTGTCAGTGGAGAGTACCAAGAAAATGGAGGCAAGACATAACTTCATGAAGTCATAAACAGTCATTTTTTCGCAGGAATTTTAGAGATTTACATATAGAGGATAAACCCTAAACATATCAGATAACTTGCGGAGTCCATGAAAATAATTCCAAAGAATTAATATCAGCTAACCCACAACTGGATGCAGAATAGCTGTGTGCAGAATTTAGCTAGATACATTGTAGCCTCCATCGTGTTTGAGTTCTGATTACAACCAGAAATCACTGTGATCAGTAAACAAGCTTAAGTTTTCAAGGGTCCATTGTTCTATAATTTCATCCCACACATTACATTGACTCAAAAATAATTCTTAGTAGCTTTCTTTTCAGAAAACCTGGCTAGTAATCCTTCAAAATCATTGAAGGATAAACAAATAAATAAACTTAGGTTCTTTTATTGTTTTCTTCCTAATTTTTTTCAACTTGAGAAAAAAGGGGAAAATTTAGCTTTACCTTTGGTTAGACTAAATTTAGTAACTGACTTAAAGGCATTAACTTCAAGCATTAAGTACAGCATTTATTAATTGAGTAATTTGAGATTCCTCTAATAGTAACATATACCCCATTGAAATTTTTGAGGCACAAATGGCATAGTAGTTGACATTTAGAATCTAATGATTTTTAATGTATTAATCTGGCTAGTAATCCTCAATATCATTGATGCTAAATAGGTAAGTGTTTAGTACAGAAAAATCCAGGTTCCTAGTTCAGATCAGTTTACTCAATTATTCACAAATGTATTCTTGATGAGGTTCTCTATCATATAACACAAGATATTTAATTATTATTGGATTAATTCTACAATCTACATTGGTCAACCATCGAATATAGAAATAGAAACTTCTATATTTACCAAATTTCAGAATTAATTAACAGGGATTCCACTAGCATAATAGTATGTGCTTCAACCTTTCCACTGAAAGGCTGAATGTAATTATGAGCATTACCATAAACCAGAAGCATCTTTCATTTTCATTTAATGAGAAACTTCTTAATAAATACTACTCCTACAATACATGAAATTGTTAAAGCAAGCATACAAGAAACGGAAAATTACCATGAAACAGACAGATAAAAACATTTATGGTAATAAACACAAAACAACAAAACAGAGAAAATTGCCAATTTCACCGATTCCTGCACTTCAAACAATTCCACAGAAACGTTTTTCTTGTCAGATTTGACCCTAAGGCATAAGAAAACTCACCAGAGCAGAAAGCACCCAAAATAGCAGGTGGAAGTGGACCCGAAACTCAGAAAACTCCAATTTCGTCACACAGCTTTGAAGTCGGATACCCATTTTCGGATTCCCTCCGCCGAGTGTCAGCCATGCCGTGAATCAGGAGAACGTTTCACAGGCGGCAAAAAGAGTTCTCTCCAAAACGCCAAAATGTGAATTTCTAAGAAACGGTTCATCCAAAACCGGAATGATCAACCCGTGGCAATGTAGCAGTAGCACAGATAAATAACGCTCGCTTCTCACCGGGGAAAAAAACTATTGATAATGCTCGCTTAAAATGTGAGAGGTGTGGGGATCGATACCCCGCATCTCCATGTCTTAAATAGCATTAATAATTTTTTGTTTTTTTTTTTAATTTACTACACTATTTATTATTATATATATACTTTTTTTATCTAATTTTCTATTTTATTTTTATTTTAATTTTTAATTTTTTTATCAATACTGTTTTTCATAGTTGGATATTCATATTATTATATTACTAGAAATTTGAAAATTTTTATGAAAAAAAAATTCAAAATCACGAGAAAATTTCTTTTGCGGCAACTTTCATATATCGTTATAGATTATAGATATATAATTTAACTTTTTTTCGGAAAAAGAAAAAAGATATACTTTAATATTATTTTATTAATCATCTTTATGATATGACCATACATATACCATGTCTTAAGACTAGGTTGTTCTAGGGAACTAAAGAGGAAAAAATATCAAAACAAAGAATATGTTATGTGAAATTAACAATCTTCTTCAAGCCGCATTCTCCGATCTGAGTCTCTGACTTCTTTCACAAAAATCTGCAACAGAAAGAAAATCATCATTACCCTCTTCGTGTTGAGGATGCAATTGAACCACATTAGATATACATATTGATTATTCTGTAAAACTTATGCTCAGCGCATCAAAATTTCGGCGATGTTGATTTTGGAACCTCCACCTGAAGCCAACCAACATATTCACAGGTAACTTTGTTGATATCCTTCATCTTTATAGTTTCATCACATTCACTCTCATGTTGAGACAAGTGCACGCAAAAACGCCCCAAGCTACTTTATCACCACATGTTTGATGTTTCCACCTCAACAATAATGTTAAATGTGCTGCCAATGGCCTTTGCATTTTTTAATTTTTCATTCATATAGGCAAATCAAGAATTGTTGCATATGTAATAGGGTAAAAAAACCCTAGCCGCTCGCTCCTCCTCTCTCTTAGTTTCTTCAGTACCTTTGTGAGATTTCCATTTCCTCCTCCTCCTTAACTATCAAGGGGGAGGAGGAGGCTACATTTTTATTCCATTTTTGTTTCTATCTTTTATTAATTAGAATAAAGTTCCAGATCTTTAAATCTTGTGGGTTTTTCAGTATTTAAATCTTAGTTAATTTTTGTCGATCAGTTCAGTCAGGTTGACTAGTTTGTTGAGTTTGGGTCTTTTCAAATTACATTAGGTTGAAGACAATTCAGATGGTTCTACTTTGTGATTTATGGATCATCAATCAATGGTGTTTTTAAATCACTCACCTTTTTTTCGCTGTTGAAAAGAATACACAAAAGCGAAAATGATGAGTTATCACATGTGTCAAAATATAAGAAGAAGGTTCAAGACTCCCAATCAACCAGATGATCATGAAGTGAGTCCAAATCTAGACCTTTTTCGATCTATTGTAATTGATAGTATGATCAATGTAATGTAATTTCATTTTGTGATTACATAGTTTTTCTTAAAAAAAAATGAACTTGCACTCAAAATGAGCACCATTCTAGATTTATGGCATCGATATTTGTAAAGGTATTAAACTCCTTGAAGACTAACAAAGCCTTGTTAAATGTCCAGGATCGCTAGGGAAAAGACTGTAATTTTCTGCCGCCAGTACAGATTGGAATATGAACCTTTTGTCATCAATCTCCCAAGCTTGCAACCT
>AWUE01015009.1:0-30211 GCA_001974825.2 Corchorus olitorius | reverse complement strand
TTTTTCTTTTTCTTTTTCTTTTCTTTTTTTTAAAAACACTTTAGATCCACTAATCCTTCCACCATATTTTAAGGATTTGACCAGTAGTCGATCACAGTCACTAAACCTGTACAAAATAAGACAAACATATAGGGTAACTTAGGAGCACATTCAATTTTCCTCCATTGAATTTTTGTATCAAGTGCATGCATAAATATATATATATATATATACATTCATTTTTTTATATGAGAATTTGCATGCGTAAGAAAATGAATGGGTTTCAATGAAATGCATGCGTAAGATTTGATTCAATGAATTTGGTTATACACGATGGAATTGACAGAACAAAACCATGTACCATATCCACAACATAAAGTTTAAATTAAAATAAAATACGTTTTGTATTTTCAAAAAAGAAAAATCCATTTTAGATTTTAGTATGTCGAAAGTATTTTATGTTAGGCGAAAACACAATTTAACATTTGGGTTGGGCTTAGATTTCAAGATTCTTATTTAAAACAAGTCCAAGATTTGAATAAGCCTACCTGATGAGTTTCAAGTTCTATAGAAAGGCTTATGGTTTTTTTCTTGGTAAGAGATGGTGCGTTCTAAGATGTCAATTCGCACCTCATAAGCATTCCTCTCGTCCTCTCTGTTATTAATTCTTTTCTACTTCATTGTTCCTGAGTCCTCGTTTCCTTGGTGTTTGGTAATGAGAGGAACTTGTTGGAGACTTAGACTTGGAGGATGTAGGCAGTTTAAATGGTAGAGTGCTCGCTTAGCATGCTCATAAAGAGATTAGTTAATAAAATAATTTGTGAAACTTACAAACGTGTGGGGGATGTAGCTCAGATGGTAGAGCGCTCGCTTAGCATGCGAGAGGTACGGGGATCGATACCCCGCATCTCCACTTTGCCTTTCTTTTTCTCATAAATCACATAGTTCAGCATATAAATGATTTGGTCATTTTTTTCCGTTGAAAATACATCTATATAATTTCATTTTCTCTCATATAAACAAGCTTGAAGTTCAAATTTTTGATCCCTTTAGATATCGGTTTCTCTTGTTTCATATTAACTGAAAATCCTATTTGCATATATACAGAGCCTTCAAATACAACTGGCGATACAAATAGAATTATTCTCAAAGGTTGATCTGAAATGATTTCTTTCTATCATGGCCCAGTTCGTTTATTGAAATTTAGACTTGCATTTCCAACTATAGTTATTCAAGTTTCTTTTCCTTTCCCATGAGGCCAAGGTCTCACTTGAACATAGAAAACAACTTTCTTACTAAATTAGCAAGTACACCTTCAAAATCATCAATCTTCATGTCTGCTTCTTTCCCCCAAGGGAATGGCTCCATTGGCTTGGTTGCTTCCAGAAGATCTTCCATCGAAATCTTCGGCTTTGACCGCTCCAATGGACCTATTTCATGATTATACTTTCCCAGGTCTGGACAGTAATCCTGACAAGGAAAAACAACATTAAGCAAAAATGCATAAACTACTAGCATTAAAAGAATTTTACTGATTTTTGGTAACTATCTATATATGAATGTTACTCACTTGATCAGCATGCATTTTCTTCACAAATTCCTTAAATATCTTGAAGTTATTTTCTTTCAATAATTCATCCGATAAACGGAGATATGTGATCCCAAACATCATTAGCTTCGGTACACCCTCACTGTTGACACCATTAGGCCTGGCATTTAGCAGCATCTGGTTATAACCATAACAATCATATCTTGATAATGCATTCTCTCCAGCAACTTCAAGCTGCTCTCTCCAACCTCCACTCAGAACCTACAAAACATATTTCCAATGGGTGATATTAGAGCATTACAAATTAAACTTATTTATGGGTTGAATTCGCTTTGTGGCATACTGGTTTAGCCAGAAGCTATAGATCATATGATGAATACTAAGCAATCCTGTCCCTACCTATATGTTGTGATAGATTTGAGTAGAGAGGTTATCATCTAATTGCAAGACATATACTAGTATGACTATGTATCTACCTATATGTTGCATCCGCGGTTTTCCTATAGATAATGTAGCAACAGATTCAGATTACAGGTCCAATCAATTTACCTGTTGAACAAGTTCCTGAGGTCCACATTTGGCATCAGCTCTTTGTTCCGAGTTCCTCATTTCCAGACATGTAAAATTGAAAATAGCATGATGCCTTGACAGCATCCTTGCAATGGGTCGATATCCGTCTCTATCTTTCAAATTGTAATATCCTGAAGTAAGTTCTGCAGCATGACTATCAGATTTATACCACCAGTGTATCCCAGCAACCTGTTTTGCAAATTAAAACCAAAAGAAGAAAGGAAATTAAACAGACTGATTGATTTAAACCATAAGTAAAAGATGTTTTCAGGTTGTGAGAGATGTATGTACTTTTGCTGCTAACTTCACTTTACAGCCCAAAAATGCTTTATTAGCTTCATCAAGGATCTCATCACCATGGTTTATCAATTTGTTGGAGTACCAAGTCAAGAAAAACTTCCCTTGCTCAGTAAGGTATGTTCCATTCAGTCCGAAGAACTCCGTGGATCCCGGCGTGTCGTTGTATTCCCCTGCATTATCAGGCAATTCCCATTCAGGTTGGCCTGCATTTGTTGCTGCCTCTTTGAATTCTGCTTTAAGATACTTGTCATAGCACTGCAATAAGTAATATACAAGAATTCTGTGAGAGAATTGTGATGACTTTATGGCTTGTTAGATCATGGGATTGTTGAAATGTGGTAAAGTGACTGATTCACCTGGAATTCTCCAATACCAGGGAAAACCCATCCTTGACTTGATGGATAAGAGGGATATCTTAACTCCCCTGCAGGACCAAGCCCTACTTCAATGTCTATTATGAGTCCTGCTTCAAGAAAATCTGACATATTTTCCCTGAAGCTCTTCATGTAGTCGCTATACATCTACAAAAATCAACAATATGTCTAAGCATCAACTGTTGCAGAATCCGAGACCTATATCAGAATTCAGAAGGCATCAATATACTTAAGCTACCAGTTAAGCTAGAGGGGCAATATTTACACATATATCAGTAGCCAAAAAATGCATAGCAATAGGCAGACTTGCTCTGTTACAAACAATAAAAGCTTCTTGTAGCAAAAAAAAAAAAAGAAAAAAGAGCTCCTGAAACAAACCTGGATAGCTGTTCTGCCATGAAAGAGAGGCTGATTATCCACTCCAAGAGTAAGGCACTCCTCATTTCGGTTACCTTTCAAATTGGTGTAGAAGATATCAGGGTCTGTTTCTCCAATTTCAAGAACCCATTTGGGAAGTGGGATGGTAACTTCATCTCCTACATTGCCACCACATTTATGAAATGACATTATGGCTTGTAGTTTCAATCCACTTTCTTGAACAAGTTCAAATAAGCTCTTGTAAGCGCTCCAGTCATATTGTTTAGGGCCCTTTGATTCCACAATCCCCCACCAGACATCCACCATTACCCCATCAACACCTGCTTCTCTCAGCTCCTTGAGTTGTTTCTCCATTACAGTCTTAGTTTCAAATACATTTTCATTTGAAATAACTCCTAGCTGATACAATTAATGAACAAAAAAAGAAAGTAATTTAAGGAAGTGCTAATAGATGATTAATTTAATCTGTAAAGGTAGAAATTAGGATGTTTTGAAACTTACTGGGAGCATTACATAGACTGGCACATAGTTTGCTAACATCCTCTGGTTGTAAGTTTCAGCAAATGGAGCCTGCAACTTTGTTTGTTGAACAAGAGGGTTTTCAATATGGAGATTTCTGTGATTTGATTTCTTTCTTTATTTTTGAACTAATTAGGCTACTCTTTTATAAACCTATGTAAATTAGTCCAACTCAAGAATATTATTATCTGGATTCGGGCCTTATCTTTGCGTGAAAAAGAGTGCATATGTCTTAATCTGATTCCTGGAATGGGATTTGTGTCTGTTTCTAAAACAAAACAAAATGTTTATCTTTGAGCTCAGGAAATTGCATGCATGCCACTTGTGAGACAGCTTCCAATAAGCTAAGATGCCCCATCCACTACCTTTTGCAAAAGTGGGAATGGGAATGAAAACATAATATTAGCCCATAATATTTTTTTTTATACCAGCCCATAATATTTTATTAGATCATGGACATTACAGTCATTTCGATTTCTTTGGATTAAAATGGCCTTGTTAACTATCATTGTTTTGTAAATCTTATATATTCTTAGCACGTACGACAAGAGGCAATAGTTGTAGGCTTGTAGCCTATAGGTCAACTTATATACTCCATGTATCACTAATAATTGGGGATTTGTTATTAATGCTTGAGTTGAGTAGAATGAGTTTAATGTCTCTTAAGTAAGTTCTAGTTTTACAATTGGAAAAAAGGTGTTGGGGGGAATTTCCCTATTTGTGTCCGAGACGGCTTGACTTTGGACTAGTCAAGTTCCAATATTACTACTAGATACAAGAGAATTTGTTTGTACCAACAGTTAATTGGGGTTTGTTTAGCTTGCGGTATCTTCGATTAGAAAGTAGATTAATACTATCTAGGAAGATTGTAAGACAAGAAATGTTATACGAGTTTTCCACTCACCTTAGGCAAGATTTCAGCTGTTGAAAACTTGGATGCCACAGCTTTGAGACTTTTAGATATATCAGCAGAGTTGAATGAACCCGTTTGCCAGACAGCTTCGATTCTTTTAACGTTCCTTATTCCAGGGAACTGCTGGAAAATGCTGCTGTAAACCTGAAGCCTAACTTTGGCTCCCAAACCACCTTGTGTTGAATATAATATAAGATTGCTTGCCATGGTGACGATGGCTTCTGCGTACTCCTGCCGGTAGCTTCAAGCCATAAAAAAATAAAAAATAAAAAAATCTACTACTGCCATTCTAAGGACTGTTCCAATTGCAAATTCTTTTGCGCAATAAAAATCTGTATATATAGTGGGCTCCATGGTTGAACTGTGAAAACTCTCCATGTTTTTGGAGCAATTAAGGGAGTCCTCTACTTGAGAAGAGAAGACCATGCATCCTTGTAACGTGACGTGTGGTGAGGAAGGACTTGATTTTGCTTTTCTATAGGCAAAATTGAATAGCAATCGTGAAATTTCTCTGGTCATTTTTCATTTCTGGCTTTAACGTCATCATCTTCAGTTTTGTTCCTTTCTTCACCCTTTAATATCTTTTTTAACAAGCTGCGACTAATATCTTCTTTCCTACAACGTGAGAAATGCACTACAAATTAGAGGCAAATTAATACAGTGGTTTTCCCTTTACAATAATAGGATACTAGATATATTATCCAGCGTATTTGCGTGGGGTTTTTTTGGTTTATAATTGGAACAGAGTAATTTCAAATATTTTAAATAAAATTTTATTTTATGTATTAGCAATTAAGTTAAATGGAAGGAGATACGGTTAGAAATATGTCTATTCAAATAATTATTTACTGTGATAGTTCCACAATTGATAGAAATATGACCGTGTCATCGTTTATTAACCAGCAAGGACGATGGAGCTTGGATGGGGTTGCTACACTTCTTCCATCTTCAATTATTGATGAAATTAGAGCCACACCATTGTTTGCATCGGTGACAGTAGAGGATAGATGTGTTTGGGGTTGGGATTCTCACGGTCAATTTACTGTCAAGAGCGCGAATGGTGCTTTGATGCATTATGGTGATGATGAAGATTGGAGGGGAAAGTGCTTATGGATATGGAAGCTCCCTGTGCAGGAGAGAGTCCGATTTTTTTGTTGGTTATTATTCTTGAACTGTTTGAACACACGGGAGGTGTTGCATAGGAAAGGAATAATATCCGATCCTCGGTGTCAACTTTGTTTAAGTGAAGTGGAGTCGAGGGATCACATATTTCGCTTATGCCCGTTTGCTAGAGGCATTTGGGAGTGCGTTGGGAGGAGGTTTGGGATAGTCGTTGATGACTCTATTCCATTTGCAAATTGGTTGTGTTCGAATGGTATGAATTCCTCTCAGGTTCAGAATGGTTTTTATTGGAACTCTTTCTTCCCACTTCTGCTTTGGAGTATGTGGAAAGCTAGAAATGAGTTGGTCTTCAATGGAAAGCCTCCGATAGCAGAGCAAATTCTGGCGTATGCAGGGAATCTCACGGTGGAAGCGGGTCAGGTATTTTTCACTCGTAAGGAGCCACGTGGTTGTTCAGGTCAGCTAGTTAAATGGCAACCTCCACCTGCAGGTTGCTTCTTACTGAATTCGGATGGTTCCCGACGGCATTCTAATAGTCATGCTGCGGCTGGAGGGCTTATAAGGGATGCCTCGGGCAATTGGGTTCCTGGTTTTATGATCAATATTGGTGTCACTAGCAGTTTGGAAGCAGAATCATGGGGAGTACGTCAAGGTTTGTTAATTGCAAAGGAACGGGGTTATGCACCTCTTATCGTAGAAATGGATGCGGCTGTGGTGGTACACTTTCTTAAAAATTCTATAGTTAACTCACATCCTTGTTATACTTTAGTGAGAGATTGTTTAGAACTTATTCAAGGAGATTGGATTGTGGAGTTGAGACATATTTTCCGTGAGGGGAATCGGTGTGCAGATTGTTTAGCATTGTTAGCACATGATGGGGTTCATGGTGTTTCGGTCTATGAGGAGCCTCCAGAACAGCTTTTACACTTGTTACATGAAGATCAGGTCGGAATTGGCACTCTAAGACCTTAGTTCCTGCTTTATATTTTTATTTTCTTCAGTTCAGATGTAACAAAAAAAATAATTATTTACTGGAAAAAGCAAATGGGGTTTTACTTTAATTATAATTCAATGTTCTAAATATTATTTATAAATATTATTTGGAATTCTGAACATAATAATAAATATATATTAGTTTTCTTCCAACCAATCAATTTGGGACAAATATCAATAGGAGAAAAGGCAAACACTGAGCACACAACAGTTAAATTATTTGCCAAAAATATATAAATTTATGAAATTTGGCTATAGGGACTTATTTGCATAATTAGTAATATCATACAGGGACCTAACATGTAATTTCACCGATAATTTGAGCCTAAAATACATGTGAGATAACCGAAAAAGTGGATTAATGAGACTTAACGTGTGTGTCTTTTAATCTGTTATCAGGGTCAAAAAGTATTTAATTGGACTTTTTTTCAAATGTTTGGTACTTTATAATCCGAAATTAGAAATTTGGTACTAAATTGGGATTTTACTAAAAGATTTGATACCAAATTGAGATTTTAGCCTAAAAAATCACATGACAACCATCTGAGTTGTCAAGTTGATGGTTAAAAAATACATACCCTAAAACATGAATTTGTAAAGTAGACATAATAATTTGTACTACAACAACAAGTAGTCAAGTATCAGTAATAATAGAAAAGACTGAATTGGTGCCCATCATGTAAATAAGGAGAATATGAGGGTGAAGTTTGTGAGAGTGTGGCCCCATTGCTACAAAGCTCTCCGCAACCAGCTCCATCCCGATGAATGACATGGCAGACATGCCCCTCAGGCTCGACTCCCGATATATCCTTCTTCAACGGTTCACTGTAAACCTCCATTTAAAACTCCTTGATTACTCATAAATCCCATCCTAAATCAGGGGCAGATATGATATTTCCATCTCAAGTTTCTCAGCAAAACTACAGCCAGAGTTAGTTGAAGAAGGCAGCAAAGCAACTAAAAACTGAGCAGCATTTGGAGCCATTTCAAGCCCATTTTTTGCTCTCTTTAATTGCCTTCACGTGCACTCACACTAACCCTTTTCCCCTTAAATTCCCAAAACCCACCAAAACTTAGGCCCTCTCTTTTCCAAATGCACCTCCCTTTCTAATGAGCCTCACCATGAAAAAAAGACGAAAAAGAAGCAAACCGAAATCCTATCTTCATTGACCCAAAACAAAACAAAATCGAAAACAAAGACAGACCCTGTTTCAGATTTGCAGGATTTTTGAAGGCAAGTTTTGTTTGTTTTTCTTTCAGTACAAAATTAAAGTGCTATTAAAAAAAAAAAAGATGTTGTGTTATGTGGGGAAAGCAACAAAGATCTTCATCTTCATAGTGACAGTGTTGGCGGTTGTGGGTCTAGTCTTGGGACTCGGGCTGTTTCGTCACGGCCTTCAAAAGTCACACAAATGCTCCGGTGACTCTTGCCCTTCCCCCACCATCAATGCCTTCCCCAACCCTATCTCTACCCCTTTTGCACCACCAGACTCTTCTTCCTCCTCCTCCTCTTCCAACCCACCTCCTACTCCTCCAGCCGCCGGGTCTAATCAGCCCACGCCACCTACAGCCGTCCCCAGCCCTCCCCTGCCACCTACATCCGTCCCCAGCCCTCCTCTGCCACCTAGCTCAATCCCTACTCCTAATCCACCACCCAGCCAACCTACTGAAACCCCCACTTTTTCACCTCCGCCTCCTGACACTAGCACAAATCCACCACCACAACAAATCCCTCCTCCTGCTCCTCCACCGCCTGCTTCAAGTGCAGTGTTGGCGCTGCCACCCAACAATCCGCCGGTGCTGGCGGCTCCAGGTCCTGTGCATGCTTAGATTAACTGGTTAGTTAGTTTCCATCATTCTCTTTTTCTTTTTCCCCTGGAAACAGAAATTTTTATATGGGTTTATTTTTGTTTCTACTTCCCATTTTATTGAATTGAATAATTCTTTTTTTAATGGGCGCTTGTATAGTGGTATCATAATGCGATTTGAATTGGATTTTGGTTTTTGATGGGTGGTGAATTTTTCTTTGCAGTACAGATCTTTTTCCATGGTCTGTAATGGGTTTGTTACTGATATAGAGAATTTTTTTTGTCCGTAATTGACTTAATTACACTACATTTGTGGAATTCTGAATTTCGTCTCTTAAATTGTCAAAAAAATGGTCTACTCCTTTGACTCCGATGTCAAATCCTGATAATAGTAATTGGATTGTATTAAGATGTAAATTACAGCTGATAATATATAGGATTCCATTCCACCTTTAACATTCAATTGTTAGGTTGGATTCCAACTTCTCATAGTTGGGTGCGGTGGGTGTTTTGTCATGTTGCATAATTATGGGTTTCATTGTTAGTTGAGAGAATTTATGGGACTCAAATGTTAGATCTTACAATATTCTGATCCGAAATTATAAATATAATTGAAATGTAGGAGTAAGTTATAAGGTATGTCAATTTCACTCAACACAAGTAATGGAATTACAGTTGATACAAATTGGCGTTCAATGGTGGTTATAGGGCTTTAATCCAAGCGAAGCAAAAGGAATTGGGAAGCAAACGCCAAGAGAAAATGTGTGTGATTTGTTGGATGGTTTAGTAGTTAGTTGTGCTGGGGACTGCTCTGGGATTCAGTTATTTTGTGGGCATTTTATTATTATAGAAAAAGGATGAAGTTCATTTTGGCAGCGGCTGTTGGCTGGCAGATTAAGATTTAAGAATCCGATGAAAAGAGTTTTGTCTTGATTTGGACAAGGAAAGAACTTCCGTAACGGATGGGAAGAGTGTCGTGGATTTTCATGATCCCGTGCTTAGCTCACTGCCAAAGGAATCTGCAAGGCTGGACTGGACTTGTGAGTTGTGACTAATGACTGCCAACGATTAGTAAACAAAACATCATATAGTAAAATAAATGGAAAAGAGCTGCTGCAATGCAATGCAAACGAGACAAAATTGAGTTGGGAATTCATAATTATTTTTTGTTTATTTTATTTTTTAAAAAAAAAAGAACTACAACAACACTACAATGCACAGCTGGTTTTTACTTGGATTGTCTTGTGCTTTAAAGTGGAATTGAGGTGCTTGAGCTCAAGTAGGGTTTTTTTTTTTTTTTTTTACCTGGTCAGAGAGTTTTATTTACCTGTGTTTGGTAGGTGAGTCTACTAATGGGGACGGGGTTGTATACGCAAGGTTTCGAACCTGAGATCACCTTAAATTAGAACAAGTTGTTTATCACTCGATCCAACTTCACATTGATGAGCTCATGTAGTTATAACACTAATATGTTATGGGTGGATTAAAGTTAATGGTGTGTTTTGATCTAGTTACACAAACACTTTACTAATGGAGGCACGAGCAAGGCTGTCGTCAGTGTAAACCCATAATTGGGGATATGATTTATCCAAATCACAAAATGGATGAAAACCATCAATCTCATTTTTATGATCCATTGTACGAGTGCAACATGGCAATAAGAACGCATATATAGTAGTACCAAAATCGTATTAATGGCATAGGGCTTAATCCACGACCGACTCAAATGAGAATCGGAACACTTGGACCGCTAGAGCAGATCTCCTCGTCCAAAAATTGTCCTTGATACCGCTTGAACACGTGGATTTGAAGTGAAACTTAGGTGAAGTGAATAATGTGCAAAAGCTTGGTTAATTTTGAGTTGAAAATGATGGGCAGCACCTTTCATTTTTCTATGTTGGTTAGAGTAATTATACCCAATACTTTTACTTGAAAGAAAACGTCAGCTTTTAATGCAGGTGGTTGTAGATTCCATATTTGACCGTAGTAGTAATCTAATACCCATGAATTAAGGTTCTTTTCTTTGAGTCTCCATATGATGAGATATGATAAAAAAGTAGGCTTATTGCTCAAAAAGATCCTTGAACTTACACAAAACAGTCAAATAAGCCTCTGAACTGTAATTGCAGCCAAATAAGCCCCCTAACTCTTAAGGAAGACCAAATAAACTCTTTTTGAATGGCTAAATGCTGAAATAAGGACTAAATATTTTGAGATTTTCTCAAATAAGGATCAAAATACACAATTCCAACAAATTAAAACACATACTTGGCAAATTTTTACAAATTAGGGAATCCTTAAATGAAAACCAATGCTTCTCATGCGTACACGTTAAATTTTATAGAAAAATGATGTTATCGTGTTAATTAAAAATCAAACCCTATTAATCAAAATAAATTCATTAAATGTAATATGATATAAAATTATCGTGTGTTTTTCAGTTTATATATATCTCACATACTAGTATTAACTTACATTGTATTCAATTTGTAAAAAAAATATTAAGTATGTATTCTAATTTGTTGAAATTTTGTATTTTGATCCTTATTTGAGAAAATCTTGAAACATTTAATCCTTATTTAAGCATTTAGCCATCAGAAAAGGGTTTATTTGGCCTTTTATAAGAGTTCAGGGGCTTATTTAGCTGCAATTAGAGTTCAGGGCTTATTTAGCCGTTTTGTGTAAGTTCATGGATCTTTTTGAGCAATAAACCTAAAAAAGTAGTGTGACTTTGACCCCGCTGATCCCTTCTTTATACAACAACAACATAATTTTCCTCGCTTTGCAATTTTGAAAAAGGAGTTACTAGCTTTATTAGGCTTTTGAGTTTCCACCATCATATGGGCTGGTTATGTGGGTCATGTAATGTTGGGTTAGTCTCATGTTTATTTCAATTTCATGTCATTTCGAGTTTGGAAAATTTTTGTTGGATTTATAGGATTTGGATCAAGTTTCAGTTTTGAATACATAATGAGGGATCATGAAAAATATTCGGATAATTTTCAAATTCGGGCAATTAACGTTATATATCAAATATAAGTCGAATTCATTTTACCACCTCTAGGGTAAATATATAGGATTGGGGAGTTTGGAGTCTCTCTCTCTCCACCAGCAAAGGGCATCTTAAGATTGTACGACCGACAATCACAGCACATAAGTTAACCAAAAAAGTCCAGGGTCTAGACCCACACCCACCTCCTTCCATTTGTGAGTGTGCCGGAAATTAATCCAACAATTGAATCAATTAGTACAGGAAAAAGTTTTAAAAGTTCGAAATTAAGAAGTAGTAGTGTAGTACTATTGTTCTTAGTAGTTTCGATTGTGTTAGTGTTTTAAGAAAATCTTAACAGGCAAATGCTCAGAGTTTATTACAATAGAATGCCAGGTTTTTCTTGTTCTAGATTTGGTACTAAATATAACGCTGAGAAAGATGGAATGGAAGGCAAAATAGAGGCCTGGTTAAAGGAAAATGTGATAGCAGGCCATGGCCAGTGCTCGTCGTCGAGTCAGGCGATGGGACCCAAATAAATGGAAGTTGCCCTCCTTTACTAGTTTTGCTTTTCTCTACCGCAGGAAATAGTAATGGGTGGGCCGTGGCCCGTGGGCCTCTTTCTTAGCTATACAAGCCTACAATTTTAGTTACAACAAAAAGTTATTTCTATTTTCTTATTTGAAAAAAAAAATCCTTTTTATTATAATTTATTATTATATCAAATGATAATACTCCTAAAAAATGATAATAAATATAGTTTTTCTTCAATGATTCAATCTTTTATGTACATTTTTGTATTTAAGAGAGTCTAATAAGAACCCATCAACAGTATCCTACCCACGCTTATTGGGATTAGTGGAAAAAATTCAATACCTCTTAAATAAGGTTCGGATTCTAGTATTGTGAATGGAGATACTAGCCAATAAGAGAGCTTCCCCTAATTGGAGATCATCAATGCAACTCCATTCCGATTAGTCAGAGTTTAATATGATTATATAACTACCAAATACAGAAGTTTGTATGGAAAAGCCATCTACTCCATAAAATATCAAAGTAATTAACTGGTTATTTGTTTTTTTCGGTTGAAACTAATTACTACTAATAATTTGAGTATATGTATATATATGTTCCGTGATATACAAGAATTGCAGGTGAGTGTGACATATATCTTTCACTATATATGGAGTGAAAGAAAAAATACATCTCTTTACAGATCGAGGTTAATTCGAAATATTCGATTTCCTATCTAGAGTGTCAAGTCTCAAGTGTGTACTAAAATCATCAACAAGTATATATATGTAACTAATTTTTGTAACTATATCCATATATACAGTTGATTATCAATATATGTATATGGTTTGAATAATGGAGCGCATTTTCCTTATCTCTAATCACTTTCAAACTTTGCCGGAAAAGATAAGCATGGATTGACCTAAAAAGAAGCTGCATGATTAATTGTGTTAGCGATGTTGAAGAAAATTTATATATCAACCTGCAGCAGCAGAAATTACTTAAATTAGCAAGGCAATGAGATAAGGAAGATAATAATCATCAGTATTACATAGTATAATTGACAACAAAAAGCGAGGAGAGTGGAAATTAAAGATAGCTTAAGCTTATCTTAGATACTAATAATCATCATTATATTCCAAACTAAAGTCGACGATATTGACACACACACACGTCAAGCAGCTCCTGTAGACTACGTACCTCATCACGTGAGATGCCATCCATAAATTTGTAAGTTGTTTTTTTTTTAATTGAATTTTGAGAATTTAATTTACAACAAAAGTATTAGACTTGTTCTAACTTTTGCATATTAATAATTTAATTTTCACATTACCAAAGTTCTATAATGAGAAAAGGGTCTTTCTTTGAATCATGGCTTGCGTAATTGCGTGGGAACTTCGGGTGAATAATGGAATCTTTGGCTTCGTTTCATCATCAATCACCAAATTTAAGCTATTCCTAATATATAAAATATAGTAATTAAAATAATTTTGATTGCGTCAGTTTATGGAGTCGACGTGCGCATACAGTTAATTCAGTACTGTGTTTGGAGGCAAGTCTTTTTCATTTTCTCTATTTGAGAGAATTGCTGCTTTAGCAATGAACATGCATGAAAGAGGCCGCTTTAACTTGATTAGTACAAGGAAAAGAAAAGTCTGCTTCTTAATTGGCATTGCTAGCAAACCCCTCTCTCTCAAACTTCTCATTGGAAAATTGCTATGCTTTTTCATCAGTTTTAATTGTATTAATAAACGATAAAATTTTAATTTTATTTAGATCGGAATTCGTTAAATTAACAGCATATATTAATATAACTTTTTTAAATTTTTTTAAATATTTTTTATAAATAATCATTTTTTAATTAAAAAAATGACATATTATGCCACGTCAGCAATGCCATTAGAAAGTTAATGGTGTCAATGCCACATCAGCGAATTTGACCGTCCAATTGGATGAAAATTAACTCCAGGAATTCAATTATTCCAAATCCTTTAGTCCAGGGACTAAATTGCTCAAATTCTAGGTTGAGGGACCAAATTGCATTACCTCTATATCAGTTCACTTATCAATTTACATATTATGTTGATTATTGATTAATTTTAGATTTTTTTTTAAATAAAGAAGAAAAAGAAAGTTGCATTGCTAAATAGATATAAATTTCAAGGAAATATGTAACTTTCCTTTTGAGAAAACCTTTTTCACTTTTCCTATTGAGAAAGATCTAACAAAAAGTTTGAATAATAGCACTTAAGTAATAAGTCACGTGGCACATTCTGAGTCATTCATGCTGCGCGGTTTCAACTTCGAAAGTAATTGCATTTGAATTCATGTTTATAAATATTGTAAGATCATTTGGCATCACTTGGATAAAGTTAAAGTTTGCATTGTATACACTCCACCAGCAGGCGTCATTAACCTATTAATGGCGGATGCAGCTGGTGTAGCTTTTCCAAAGATGGTTATTTGATTTTTGCTTTTCTTTGCAGGGCGTAATGCCCTCCTTGTAACCAAAAAAAAGTCTGCATTGTATTAGTTACTTAAAGGAAAAGTCCTTTTTAAATGGAAGGAAAGTCTTCGGGTAGAAATTAATTAAATAATGCTCCGACAGAACTAGTCAGAATAAAACTCCCCATTCTCTTGACCTTTCCTAGGTTAGGAGGATTGAAATTTGAAATCTTGAAAGGGGGAGGGGGGGGGGGGGGTGGTATGAAGAATTTATTGCGATTTAGGTGCGTTTCAAAACTGGTTTGCTCCCTCATAGACAGCCCTGATTTCATCCGGCGTTACCTTGCTGACTCCCTCAAAGCCCCCACATGCCTCTTCCTTATCCTCAGAAACAACCACCTCTACACTGTCAAGCTTGATTCACTCAACACAACCCAGAAAATCCAGTACCTATTGGATCAATAGGATGAGGCGAATTTCATTGAAATACTTAGCTCTTGTAACAGTTTGGTGGCTCTGCTTCAAGTTACTGGTGATGTAACTCGTAAATTCCTTACAGCTGCTAAGTGCTTGAAAGATCAAGTAATTATTTGGAACCCTTCGACAAGGAAGTTACGAATGTTGCTTAGTTCTAAACTTGAGCCTCCATCCAATGCCTTTGTACAAAAAATTTTGTATGGATTCGACTATGATCCAGTTCCGATGATTACAAATTGGTGAGGCTCGTGCAATATTCACACAGAGAAGGCCTTGGACACTCATGGTATGATACTTTCTACTAAGAGGTTAAGGTTTACAGCATGAGGTCTAATGGTTGGAGAAGGATTGTAGACTTACCTTACTAAATTAGATACACGAGATTATATGGAGTTCTCGCTAAAAAAGGTTTGCACTAGGTGGTTTCTAGATTGCCCTATACAGACATGAAGAGGTTCATTGTTTCTTTGCATCTTGGAACGGAGGAATTCAAGGTAGTTGAACTTCCCCATTTAGATAAGGTAGTTGAACTTCCCTTTGTAAATAAGAGGATGATGCAAAGGATGTAAGGTAAAGAAATGTTTTTCATTAGTGTGCACACAATGGGAGATTCTCTTGGTATGGCTATTAATTACTGGGAATTTGGTGTCGTTGATGTTTATACCTCAATTTACAATTGAAGGTAAATTTGTAAAAGCGCATATGAGAGCAAGATGTGTGGTCAAGATTGAATCCCAAATCTCCTGAATAAAGCTGGATTTTGACCACCTTGAACCAAGTTCTATTAAGAAAAGGCTTTGACTTTGACTTTAAGCCTAAATTTCTCCTTAATTAATTATGAAAAGCCCATAATAATTTACTTATAATTATTGAAAAATTGAATAAAAGCAGTGCGGAATATATTTGAGCCGCACCATATAATGCTTGAAATATATTCAAGCTGCACGCTTCCTTTGAAATTCGGTGAGGAGCCTTCCCGATTTCAGTTTTTGACAGTTTTTCAACTAAAGACACCCGAATTAGGGTTTGCAATTTCTAAATCAAGATGAAGCCTATATTAATGTGCGGAACAAACCCTTTTTGACCCTTTGGTATTCAAGTTCAAGTCGCCAGCATTCCGGTGTAGTGCGGTTTTGAGAATAACTTTTCCCCGGTTTTCAATTAAGGACAAAATGCACTTTCGCAGAGATTTAGACATGGCGATTTCACCATGTGAGTGGCGCCAGTCGCGTAGGGCGACCAGGCCAGGCCAAGTCAAAAAGGTGACATGTTCCATATCAATAATAATGGCTATATCAGCAAGTCGAACCATATCCTGCACTTTTAATAACTTTTTCACAGTTTTCAATTAAGGACACAAAAGCCGAAAAAGGTGATTTTTGACCAACAAATGGCACCATATGCATGGACATATGATCCTAAACATTGACAATGATCCATGGCGTATTGATCATGTTCAAAGCCATTTACCATTAACTTTTACATTATTTTCAATAAAAGACATGTGGCCGTGTCCGCACCGGTTTAAGTCATTTCTTTAGTTTATTTTTGGTCATTATCGAAATATGAGCTTAGTGACATGAGTTGAACACATTTAGTGGGTCAAGTAAGAAAGTTCACATTCACAAGTGTTTGTGACCAATTTCGTCACATGCACCATTTTTTAAGCAAACCAAGGTCACAGCGATATGCCGGTAGGGGTGTAAATGAGATGACACTACTCGTGAGCTGCTCGGACTCGACTTGATGAATATTCAAGTTCTACTCAATTTTTATCGAGCCGAGCTCAAACTCGAGCTACTCGAGTAGTAAGTTGAGCCGAGCTCGAGCTCTTACTATCTGGTTTGAGTGGCTTGCGAGCTTATCGAGCTTTTGTACTTTTATGTGTAATTTTTTTATTATTTCTTGTACATTTGAGAATATTCATGTTATTTATATATATAATGACAAAGAAACCATGTTACTCTTAAATTTACACGTTTACCCCATATATATATAATATATATATATATATATATCCCTAAAAGTTGTTAATAGAAAAAATTCCCAACTAACAGCCGCACAACTCAGTTTCTCTCCTCTTCCATACCCACCTTTTTCTTTTCTTTCATCCTCAAAGTCTTCTTTTGCTTGGGTTTCATTGCTACTTTCCTTTGTTCTTTTCTTCATTCTCATCCAACTGGGTTTTCTTGTTCTCATCCGCATTTTATAAATATGGCTCTTGTTAGTTTCGATTCTTATTCTCGTTCAAAATTTTGATTCTCCTCAAATCTAAGGATGCACAAATCATCTTCCTCCCTAATCTAGTGGCTCCGATTGGACTCTTCTAATTTGTTTGAAATTTTGTTTGAATGATGTGAAATTCTGCTGTAGAAGATAGGCTAAAAGAATCTGCAGCTTTTTTTTAGTTAATAACTTTATAGTTGCAGAATCTGGAAATTTTATTTATATTTCTAGTAATATTGGAAATTTAAAATTAGCTTGATAAATTGGTAATTTGAAAAGAAAAGGCAAACCTTATTTAGTTGTATTGTATCAACTTGGATGATGGATCTATATATTTTTATTTTGATTGAGATTTGAGAATTGTGGAAAGAAAAAAAAATAAATGAGCCTTCGGGTAAAAACATCGAGCCTTATGAGTCGAGCTTGAGCTTGAAATATTAATATTCGTCGGGCTCGAGCCAAGTTTCGAGCTTTGTATTTTAGAGTCGAACCAAGTTCGAGCTGAGCATTACTTGGCTCGGCTCGGTTCAATTATACCCCTATATGCAGGGCAAGGGAATTTCGAAATTGATGTTGGATTGATGACAATTAGAACATTCCAATGGTGTAAGGCACCTAGCAACTTCCCGGCAATTTCCTGGAAGTTTCCCAGTAAATTAGAATGTTGTGCGAAGGATCAGAAGTCTGCACTAGGTCAGAATCTGAAAGATTTGGCAGAAGCCCATGAAGATTTCAAGGCCCATGCCATCCCATATATAAAGAGAGCTCCTCGAACGTTTTCTGCTTGGTTCAACACACACACAAATCTGCCCTGCACAAAATTCAAGCCCTGAGCTTTTCCTCTGCAAACCCTACGTTTTTTTCTTGACAAGTTCTTGACTTGTTCATCTTGTTTTTATGATTTTAATTTTGTCTCTGTGACTCTTTTTCAATTGTAATCCATTTCAATTGATTATTTGAATAACAATCAGTTGTTATTTTCTCTTCTTGTTTATTGAAAAAACCTTTAATCACCTTTATTTGGTAGAAATCTGGGATTGATGATTTAAACGCTTTTGTCGTGACTTTAATCCAGCTCCCCCAATCACATCGTCTGATCTTTATTTTACCGCAAACAAATCAATTTTATTGTTTTTGCAAATCTTTGTCGATTTTTGCAAATTGACAGGCACGTCCTGCACCATATATACTCGCGAAAGTATTGGGAGATTTTTGGCGCAACAATTGATATATATGGAAGATGAACGAATACGGGGTCAAAGAGTCTTGGACTAAGTTGATAACTGTGGAGCAAGATGGGCCTATTCTATATCTCGAATTTGTCTTGCTTGTGACCTATTCCAAGAGTGGTGACCAAATTTTGATGAATTGGAATAACAAGAAGTTTATTTGGTATGATATGGGAGATGAAAGTGTTAAAGGAAGTAGAAAGAATTCAAGGTGCTCCAAGTTCATTTGAAGTGGAAATGCTAGTGGCGAGTCTTGTCCATCTACATGGAGTGGCACAAATTAATGAACAAGAAGAGATCAATGAACAACATGGAGTGGCACAAATCAATGAACAAGAAGAGAATGATATGAAAAGAAGATGTTCCGAAGGCTATTTTTAGTCTAAGGAGGGTTGAAAGCAGTAAATCTTTGCCACTGCATATACTTCTTTTCCTCAGATCCTGGAAGAAGGAAAAGTAGCAGATTTTAGGTTTTATTGTGTTTTGTCAGCATAATGCAAAGTGGGAGTTGTTGCATTCATGTCTCCCATCAAACTGGTTAATCTTGGGAAGACTTTGCCATATATATATAAACAAAGTTAATGATTTTGGACTAAGTCAAATCTGGATGGAAGCACAAAATGAGGGTTGCATTCGACACGAATTACTAGAGATACTAAAGGTGCTATTGATCCATTTTTGTCTTCATTTGATGACTTCCCATTTTAATGGACAACGCTTTGCCGATGCATTACTCACTCATTGCTGAGTTGTATGCATTTGAATCCTTGCTTTAACGTCTTAAACAATATTGCTTTGTGTCTGGGGTGAGTCATGTAGTGTTTTAACTTATTAATTTGTGTGATTGTGCTTCTTGTTTGGATGTATCGTCTCTTACCTGTCTTTTCTTTGTTAACATTAAAATCCTCAAACTAGTTCAGGTTGCCGAAAAATATATTAAGATGGAAATTGTGTCGGATTGTGAAAGCTTGGTTTTGTGTTTTAATGGCAAAGCAACACCACCAGCTGCAATTGAGCAGAGATTGCGGGTAAGTGTTAATTTTATTTGGTAT
Source organism: Corchorus olitorius (assembly GCA_001974825.2). NCBI lineage: Eukaryota > Viridiplantae > Streptophyta > Magnoliopsida > Malvales > Malvaceae > Corchorus > Corchorus olitorius. Next base: position 10,775 of record AWUE01015009.1, on the reverse strand, counting down.
CAATTTTAAACATAGTTTGTTAAAACTTTTATCACACTCAATGGTTTATCTTGCAGTGTGGTCAAGCTTGACTTGAGCACCATCTTTAAAAATGTCATGGTTGTTCACTCACAACTACCGTGAAGCAAATCGGATTGCCGATTACCTTGTAGTAGCATGATCAAGTGTATTCGGAAGACGCGTTATTTGATATGGTGGACGAAGAAAAGAAAGGTTACCTGAACTCCGTCTAACTAAGGCATTTTATCGTTAGTGGGTTTTGTTGTTAGTGGATTTATCAATTTGCATGGAGTTCTAATTTGCCATTTGTTTAGGGCATTTTTTGTTATTTTTAACGCTTGAATAACTTGAATTGTTTCTTATATCTTTAAGGCAAAAGATGAAGAGAATTAAGGATAACACTGATTTTTTTTTTAATTTGAGATATTTTGCGATATTTGTTTTAAAAAAAATACTACCCACTCTCTAATCTATCTCATTAGACTCAAGTTTCTCCAGCTTTCAATTAATATATGTATGTCTGAGCATTTTTTTTTCAACAATATATATCTATGTGTTTTAATCATTTTTAATTTTAAATTTATTTACACTTACGATGTGAGTGTGTAGAGATTTAATGGTAACTGTTTATAACTCAATTTACAATTGAGTGTAAATTGGTCTTCACATAATTATAATTAAGATGTGTGGTCAGGATTTAATCAAAAATCCTAAAAGAATTTGGTTTCTGCACCACCCTAGTTTTAATAGAATTAGGAAAATCTTGTGATTAATTGCAAGGGCTGAAATTAATTAATTATTAAATAAATAATAATTATTTTCTTGAATAATTATTAATAAAATCATCACATGTGCCGCCCCTACCTAGGAGAGTGGCAAAGAAAGTCAATCGGAAGTAGTTTCCTTTAATATTGCTGCCTACTAGGGAGGCAAACAAGTAAAAAAGGAAAATTGCTTGTCATCTGCCCATGAGATGAAAAAATACCTCATGGACTTACATAGCAAGGCCTAAAGTCATCTCCCATGTAGAGGAGAGGCCGCCCTCTGCCTTGGTGAGAGATATTTTTCTCTTCCTACAGGAAGGAGGCAGAGAGCTAAAGTTTGTCAGCAAAAGAAACATCTATGCACGTGAGAGAAGCATGAGATTTTCAACATCACACCTCCTCCATATAGTTGACCAACCATAGTGGAGAAATCGCCTAGCCCTTTTCCCCTCCCCGGGAGGCGAAACTGCAACTTTGTATTTTGTTCAATTAAGGACAAAATAGTAAAATTGACCAATTGAAGAGGCTAGAGGCTGCGATTTCTACCAAGAAGCATTCCATGATGATTCTTTAGCTATGTAGATCATCTTGGTAAAATTTCACCTCATTCTGACATCGGAGTAAAAACTTATGCCTGATTTTCAGTTAAGGACATTTTGGGGAGTGAAACCAAATTCACTATGATAGAGAGTTTTCCACAGTCTTATGGAGATAATCTAAGCCTACCGGTGAAATTTTGGTTAATTCCGAGATCGTTTGCAACTTTTGCATTCTTTTCACTTAAGGACATATGGTTTTCTCACCCCGGTTTAAGCCATTTTCTTAATTAATTGTTATTTTCATGATTTGAAGAGCTAAATATGACTAAGTATGGAGAATTTCGTGGCCTTGATGATCAAAGTCCAAATTATGATGTCAATTGGCCACCACTTAGTCAAAATACATAAATTCAACACAAAAGAAGCAACGGAGGCCTGCTGCAGTGTGATAGGAAGAAGGAAGAATTATCATCAACCATCCAGGAGGTAGATTTCCATCTCCCATCCAAGCAGAGTGGCGCCCTAGCATCTATTTTGCCCTCTCACTAGTAGTTGGAAGCAATCAAAAGGAGAAAGAAGCTCCATTGCACCTTCCTAGAGGCTGTCATCTACCTAGGAGGAGGAATTTGCCTTCTTCAGCAAGGCAAGCCCATTAATGCCAAAGCCCATCCCGCCCCCTATATAAAGGGAGGCCATTCTCAGGTTTTGGGCAGATTCCGCATCTCAAACATTTCTCCCGAGAAATCAAAAACCAGCTCTTGAAGCTACAAACTTGCTCCGCGCAAAAAACCAAGCTCTGTGCTTATTTTCTCTCTGGCTCTGCGCCATTTTCAACCTGTTCATCACGAGTTCTTACTCGTTCATCAAATTTTCCTTGTTTAGATCTTGTCTCAGGACAATCAAACACCTTTTTAGTGTTTTTCTCTTATTTCAATCTTGTCTCCGGACATACAAACACTTTACACGTGTTTTTCTCTCAGAAATAACAAATCAAATTGTTATTTTCTTTTAATTTCTATTGCAATCAAAGCAGATCTCTTAGATCTGATCCAGTTAGAGGAAGGCCCAGTTATGAGAAGTAGTTTTGTACGGATCCAATGATTTAAATGCTCCGGTGTGACTTTGATCCAGTCCCCACAATCGCTCTGATCTTTTAATCTGCTGCTCCGCGCATCAGATCCAGTTCTTTACAACCTCTTTATCAATTTCAGTAAATTGACTGGCACGCCCCTATGCTGTCATAAAGAATTCTCCGCGAAAACTCTAGCAAGAGATTTTTGGCGCAACAGTAACAATATCACCCCAAATCCCAATCATTTCTCATCACTAACTTATTATGTTTACATTTATTCTGAGATCCCAAATTATAACATATGGGATTAAATGATTATACCGGACTTGAAAATTGCTTAAATTAATATATGACTTGGTGAAACCTAATTAGGGTTGGTTAAATTTGTGATTGTATGATAATCTCGATTAAATTGATATTTAGTTGTGCTATCCAAATGAAATATCAAAAGATTGTGTTTGGTACCAACGCGGGGTTGGATCTAGTGGAAAGCTACTTGTTTCAATTTAAGCTTGTCTGAGATTCGAAACCTTGCATATGCAGCTGTCCCGTTGGTAGGTTTACCCCACGGAAACTAGTTGCGTGACTTAGGTCGGATCCGGATTAGTCAGAACAAACCTCTGGATACCGAATGAATAAAATAAAAGGATTGTGTTTGGTTTTATTTTATTTTACCTACAAAGATCAATAAAAATTCAATAGTGATAGAGTGGAATTTAGAGAAAGGTAGAAAATCGAATAAAAAAGGGAAAATAATAGGTAAAAGTACCCGGGAGGTCCCTGTACTATACGAAATGTTGATTTTGGTCCCTGTACTTTTTTTTTCTACAAATTCGTCCCTCTACTATCAGAACCTATCACCCGAGGTCCCTCACGTTAGACAACCGTGATAGATCCGTTAAATATGCTGACATGGCATTAACGCCGTCTTTTTTGCTGACGTAGCAGCCGGTCTTAGAATTAAAAATAATTTTCGATTTTTATTTTATTTAAATAAATAAAACAATAAAAATTTTAAAAGGATTTTATTAACTAAAAATTTTAAAATCAGAAATTTTTTAAAAAAATATAAAAATTGTTATTTTCTTTTAAAAAAATTGAAATAGTTTTTTTCTCCTACAAACACCAAATAAACCTTCTCTCTCCTCAATAGAAGATCAATCATCTTCTTTTTTATGAACCAAACAAGAACACTTTGAATGTTCTTGCTCCACTTCTAATAAGCCCAAACCTTCCATTGCTTAAAATTTGTAGACAAAACACAAACTAATTAAAACAATGGTCCCTGCAATTTGTAGTTATGAATTAGTAGAACCAACTAAGAGAAATCCTTTTTCTTTGCAGCACTTAATAGCTCCATCATACATATCCTCAACCCCATACTTGAATTTGAAACCCAAATCCAAGAGTTTCTTTGATGACAAATCAGCTAATTTTCTGCCTTTAATATTTGCCAAGGATCTGTCAGAGGGAACACATTTGCACTTTTTTAGTATTAAAATCAAGATAACACAAGTTGAAATTATAGCCTTTCAAAAAGAAAAAAAAACACAAGTTAGAAAGTATTGTGAATAATATATAAAAGAAGAAAGAGATTTTACTTACCCAGGTGTTGGAGAATTCCGGATACCACTGGAGAAAGAGTTAGCCAAAGTTAGGCTAATGGTTGAGTTGGCTGCATCTACGGTTCAAAGAATTCGAGACCGATGTGCCTCTGGTTGGGTGCAGATGAACGATCTTGTTATTTCTTTTTGATTTCACAAATGTCTTCATTCTTACTTTTTCTACCTGTAAATATGTATATACATACGCTTTCACGGCTGAAAATTATATGCTGCAAATATGAGCCCTTCTCTTTACCATAATCTTTTATAAATTGTAGATTTGGCAAGTGAAAGTGGTGAAATATTAACTTTTTGGCACAAAAAAATGGAAGGTTATAGTTACCATTGTTTTAATTAGTTTGTGTTTTGTCTACAGATTTTAAGCAATTGAAGGTTTGAGCTTATTTGAAGTGGAGCAAGAACATTCAAAGTGTTCTTATTTGGTTCATGAAAAAGAAGATGATTGATCTTCTATTGAGGAGAGAGAAGGTTTATTTGGTGTTTTTAGCAGAAAAAAACTATTTCAATTTTTTTTAAAGAAAATAACAATTTTTATATTTTTTTAAAAAAATTTCTGATTTAAAAATTTTTAGTTAATAAAATCCTTTTAAAATTTTTATTGTTTTATTTATTTAAATAAAATAAAAATCAAAAATTATTTTTAATTCTAAGACCGGCTGCCACGTCAGCAAAAAAGACAGCGTTAGTGCCATGTCAGCATATTTAACGGATCTGTCACGGCTGTCTAACTTGAGGGACCTCGGGTGATAGGTTCTGATAGTAGAGGGACAAATTTGTAAAAAAAAATACAGGAACCAAAATCAACATTTCATATAGTACAGGGACCTCCCAGATACTTTTACCGAAAATAATATAATTTGGATAGCAATAGCATCAAATTCGATCAAATTACACTATCCCTTTCGTAAAAAACGAAAGGAATTATACTATCCCGCTTGCCAAACAGAACTCATGGCCCCACAAAGTTGGTCACTTGACTACTTCTGAAACTCTGGTGATGTATGTTAATGTCACCCTCGCACTCAACTTTCTTTTTCTATTTCGTTTTTCTTCTTTCTACTTTTAACTTCCAAAGTCCCTTTTCATGATTCCTTATTTTTTTTCCCCAAAGCAGAGGCCAGGGAAAATTTTCTTTTTGGATAGATTCGTACCTTCCTATGTATAAATTTGGCATTCAAATTTGGTGCTCCTTTTAGCAAGGAAACCGAAAAAGAAACTTCCATGGAACTGGACACCCCTGATGAGAACTCCAATTGGCTCCTCGACTACGGTATACCTGACTTCCCGCCTCCAGCTGCCGGCTTCGGTTGGCCCCCTCAATCTACTCTCAATGCTCCCTCCCATGTCAGGTTTGAATTTTTCTGTTTGGTTACTTAGAAAGTGAATTAAAAATGGAAATTACTGAAATTGTAAGGAAATGCTAATAGTTATGGCGCGGCAAGTTTTGTCGAGTTTGAAAAGTTGCAATTTTGGCGATAAATATCCACTTACTAATGATACTCTGTTGTTTGTTTAGTAACTGTTTGATGCAAAGCTTATATCTTTCTTGACCTTTATAAAAATTATAAGTAGGATAGCTAGTTTATAAGTTGTCAGCTTGAAGTAACTTTTTTTTCCTTTTTGCTCTTAATTTTTGTTTATAAAGGTATTATTTTTTAATTAGTTGATGATATAGAAGAACGTTGTTTCAAGGTAAAATATTTCCACTGATGAGAATGAGTAGAAACTAAAATTAATGTTCTATAGAACAGGAAAGACTTTAGCCTATTCTTTTTATGTTATGGTAAAGTAAGATATTCGTTGACATGCCACTGCTATTCATTTTCCAGTGCCACAGTTGATTGCTCATTTGCTGATTCAGATTGCTTGAAGGAAGTTGTTTCTAGGAAAAGGTAATTATCATGTTTCCTATCCTCCTGCAGAAATAGTCAAGTATTTGAAGATCCTTGATATGCAAAAGCAAAACCTTCTTGTTATGCTGATGAATGCAGAGGGTATGAACATGTAACCTAATTGATGATCTCTACAGGTTGAAATCTGAACCATGTGGTGCATCTGGATCAAAAGCATGCCGGGAGAAATTGCGCAGGGATAAGCTGAATGATAGGCATGATTCTTTTCTATATCTTTATGTTCACTGGTGGTGTTATTCGTCTCATGTTTCTCACTTCTTAGTTTGTTAATTTCAAGGTTCGTGGAACTGGGTACCATATTGGAGCCTGGCAGGCCACCCAAAGCAGATAAGGTTGCTCTTTTAAGTGATGCAGTAAAAATGGTGCATCAGTTACGCAGTGAAGTCGAGAAGTTGAAAGAATCAAATGAGGAGTTGCAAGAAAAAATTAAAGAATTGAAGGTAAAGTGTGTTCCTCGAAAAGAATTTATCAGATTGGAAGATAAACTTCAATTCAACAAATGCTGCTTCTGATGTGGTTACAAAGAACAATGATAGTGTTTCTTGTGCATTTTCTAAGTAAAATGCAAGTATGTTTTAAGCATTTTCCATTACCCTAAATAACAATTATGGTTGTGTAGAAGTTGGATGATGTATGTTTGTTGGCTTGTTAATCCATGCAGGCTGAGAAGAATGAGCTTCGCGATGAGAAGCAGAGGCTCAAAGTGGAGAAGGAGAAGATGGAACAGCAAGTCAAAGCCATAAGTGCAAGACCAGGCTTCCTGCCACACCCCTCTCCAGTGCCAGCTGCATTTGCTGCTCAAGGGCAAGCTGTTGGGAACAAGTTGATGCCTTATATCGGATTTCCTGGTGTTGCCATGTGGCAATTCATGCCTCCTGCTGCGGTTGACACATCACAGGATCATGTACTTCGCCCTCCAGTTGCTTGATTTGGATGATGTTTGATGGTTTGGTTCTTACCGCAAGTCTCTATATGATTGTGTGTTGTTTACATAATATGCTTATGGACTTTGCTCTTTTGTTATACTGTCATTTGTGAAGGTAAATAGTTGAGTAGCTGGACATTTCTATGTCTAGAAACCAGCAATTTCCATCGGTTTATGCACTCTTAATGTAAAATACAATAATTTATAAAGCATAACTAGTTGAGTGCCTAAGTCAGATTGAGTATGTGGCAATTGTTTAATTTTATCTTCCCATGAGTTACAGTTTCATGTGTTTTGGGATGTTTTCCCCATATTGTGGTTTCTGGGAAGGAGAATTGTATAAATCCATGCTGTTGTTATTTCTTGCCATGTATTTGACTCATAAATTGGGTTTAACTGCTCCTAGCTGTGCCCAACAACAATGTTGTTTGCAAAATTATTGTAGTATATATTCATGAATTCATTTCGAAATTAAGCCAGACAAATGAGTAAATACAAAGTAGAAAACAGAAAATTTTCACAAAGATAATAAGATCACTGAAGACTCCATTTCAAAGGCTTAGAGGGCCAAAAGCACCATCAGCACAGGGCCAAATGCCAATGTGAGGCTTGTCTGGAAACTGGCTCTGTAAGCTGATGAGGGAGGCGGTGGTGATGAAATACCACTGGGAGAAGGAGAGGTTCCCGGAGATTCAGTTGAAGGAACATCCGGGGATGATGATGGAACGTCAGGAGTTGGTTCGGGGGAATTTGCTGGTGAGGGAGAAGATTTGGGAGCTGGAGTTGAAGGCGATGTAGTTGGTGGTGGCGTAGAAGATGCCAGGGTGTCTATTTCGATCTTCATTCCTTGGTCACAGTGTCCCATAGTTCCACAGATGAAGTATCTCTTTCCTGGAGCAGTGAGAGGTATGACTGTGTTGCCATCGTTATGAGTCTGAATTGGGCTACTTGTCTGGCAGTTGTCATAGTCTGGCTTTGAAACTTCAAGCACATCATGGTTCGGAAGGTACTGGAAAACTGCAGATCATAACAGGCATGTCAATTTTAAACTCATTCTTGATGCAAACTGTTCAAGTTATAAATGCTAGTATTGATATCAGGAGCAAGAGAAGCATATTTAGTGTATTAATATGTGCAGATTACTTACTCAGATTATCGCCTACTTCAAACTTTTGCGCTGCAACCCAAGTTTGCAGGTCAGTGCTTGAATCCCAGCTTCCATTTGGACCTCCAACTGTGTAATTTGCAGCCATGGCCAACTGGATGAGCAGGGCTGTTGCCGCCAAACCGACTAATGTCCTCAGCACTGCCATTTTCCTGGCTTTTGTAAGCTGTTACAATGAAACTAAATCAAAATGTGAAGTAGATCAAATGTGGCCTTTGAGGAAAAGGTCAATTGGTTCTGGTCTGAACTCTGAACTTGGGGTTCCTTATATAGAGCGAAGATGAAGACCAAGAAAATGCTTTTTTTTGTCAGAAGGAAGATAACATTAGATTATTACTTAACCTGTTGGAGTTGGTTTAATGAACATGAAGACTAGCAATGCCAGCTTGTTTTTCCAAGGATACCAAATTCTTTTTCTTACTTTCTATTTTAATAATCGTTGCCTTCCTTCTTCCAACTTCACCATCTTTTGAACTTTGCCGCGTGGATTATCGTCTGGGATTATTAATATTCCGCCGTCAACCAATCTCAGTTAACTACTTTGTGTATTGCAAATCATTTGACTTAGCAATAATTAAAAAACTAATGTACAAGATAAACAGAATTTTTGTATTCAACTAATGCTTAGTGAGTTAGTGTCAGACCCAAAATTAAAGTCAATAGGCTGTTAGAGAGTGGGATTCGTATCGTGGCTTCCATGTGAACGAAGGATAATAAGACTCTTTCTTTGGCTAATCCCCAAGAACCCAACCCGACATGCCCCAAACATGGATTAAGTAAGAAACGATTTCGAACTGCCCCGGAAATGGAAGCTTCGTTCTGTATATTTGTGGCTTATTTTATTTCAGTAGGAATATATCAAGAATCAAGAATAATAGTTGTTGCAACTACCCCATGCGACCAGTTTTGGGGTTGTCCTATTGTTGCAACTACTGAAACTCTTAAGAAACTGAACTTGAAAAGTATAAATTAAACTGAAAGGATAAATTGTATTACACAGAGGATCATAAATAGTTGTGCCAAAAAAAACTAAAGATAAATAGAAACTTGATAAACAAATGGCTAATTGTTCGAATAAGACTTTAACCTTTGCAAAAATACTTAATTTTAGGTTCAATCTAACTGATGAATCCATTTCAGCTCGAATAGACATGACGTGATTGTTAACCATGACCTCATATGAGTCATCTAACCCCTATTTGAGTCAAAGTTGGGAATGTTGGGCTTTAATTTGACTTAATTAAAAGGTTATATCAGAGATTTAACATCTTTATTTGATAAATGTTCTTTTCATTTTATTAGTAGGGAGACTAACGTTATGGCACATAAACTCGCTAGATTAGGGTTTGATCATGTGTGGTGCGGAAGTCTTTCTCCTGGTATTATGTAATCTCAGATTTTTTTATTAATGAATTATTTCTTTGGATAAAAAAAATTAAAAGGTTAAATTTTAACTAACTTAAGCATTTTTGCAAAAGGTAGATTTAGCCATAAACTAAAAACTAAGCCCAAAGTCTCTTTGGGTTTTGAAAGTACTATATAGGTTCTAGCCCAATCTCTAAATATCCATGTTAATCGGATTCTTCCTCTTGTTAATAGGCGATCTATCTCAAAAATTTTGATCCATAAGAATCTTTTATTTTTTTAACGAAACCTTATATTGGACTCCGATTAATTTCGAGTAGAGCTGCATTGAACCTCAGCTGAGAAGAGATTCTCCATTCACATTTTCTTAGAATTATTCATGTTATTACTTTAATTATTCTCTTCTTACTCCAAAAATTACTTTAATCTAAGCTCTCTTTGCAGTCTTGCTCCTTTTATTTATTTACTAGTTTTCACTTCCACGTGCGTTGCACGTTACCCATTGTGTTTAAGTTTAAAAAAATAATTTAAATTAATTATAAGTAAAGTGGTCAAAACTTGATCCAAACTCAATAATGCATCCAACTGACCGAACCCGATTTGAGCATAAAAAGTAAATGGACCTGAACTTGTCCTATCCAAACCCGACAAACCATAACTCAAATGACCCAAGAATATTATAAACTAAAATTATATTTTATTCATTAAAATCTAAATTGTTATAATTTTAACCATTCTAAATGATCATTTATTCAATAAATTTTTTATTATTGTTATAATTTTATTAAATTTGCTAAACTTCATGAATATAAGTATTAAATCAGTTCTAGGAATAATTTATGTTAAATTTATAATTATTAATTTGTTTTTTTACATAATGAATAAATAATAATAATTAATTAGTAATTTTTTGACATTTTTTTCAATTAGGTTTTACTACCGTACTAATAATCTCACCGGCAAGGGTTGTAATTTTATTTTCATTTTTATGGATACATATATTATTAATTAATTTATAATTTTAATTGATGTAATGAAAGAACATAAATTTGGATATTATATAACCAATATTTATTTGATCACATACTCCCACTTCATAATTAATTATATATTTAATATTCAAAATTAATATAGAAATGGACACATGTCAACGTATATGCAGTTTGCTAAACTTCATCGGTAGTCGATTGTAAAATAAATCGAATAATAAAGATATTAAATAAATTTAAGAATTAAACATTAAAAAATTAAAGGCTGACCTAATTGATCCGAGTCATAAAGCCGAAAAACCCAAAACCCGAATGACTCAAAACCCGAGTGACCTAAGGCCAAAACTCGAACCCGCCTGACCTTAGACCTGAGACCCCGAATGACCTGAATCTAGAAGATCTGAAATCCGAATGACCC
>AWUE01015006.1:0-57440 GCA_001974825.2 Corchorus olitorius | reverse complement strand
CTTACATTGGATTTATAGACAATAGCTATACGTATCCATATTGTTTACACCTAAAATTAACTTAGTTTATATAGTCAAGAAATATACGTAAAAAGTTATACTAATTAGAGAGTTTGACTTATGATGGTTGATTGAAGGTTGTAATCTCTCTATATAGAAAGGTTTATCTTGGCTAAAGAACCTTGCCATACTTGCATTTTACTTTTATATATACTAGAACTTTCCGGCCGCGCTTCGTGTGCGGTTGTTTTATTTTATAAGTTATTTTAAGAAAATTTACTTAAGAAATGAAATTTGGTTGTTAAATTATAACAAAACAAAAGCAAGGGAGTAGAGAATTGAAGTATCGCGAGAGAAAATAGAATATGGAGAAGAAGAAAATATGAAAAAAGGGAGAAATTGTTCTCATTCATCTTATTCCATAACAAAGTAAGTGGCATATTTATAGGCACATAGATACATCACCATAAATATAAGGGGATGAACTTAGTACATAGGTATATGTGTATGAATGAACCAAGTCATCAATCTTATCCTTGCTTTAATTAGATTCATAGACATCCACAACATACATGTATATTTATAACAAATTTATAATTAATTTATAATCATTTGATAATTTATGTTATATGGGAAAGGGGATGAATGTCTTTTAATTTTTCCAAACTAAATTAATACAAATATAATAAACAAAACATTAAAAAATTAACTATTGACACTTGTCAAAGAAACCAAATACCATGTGGCGCTTAATGAGGACCTTACTCATAAAATTAATAGTAGGTTTAATCGTTTTGACACATTCAATGTATTAAGTTTATCTAACAAGCGTTAAGACTCAAGTTGGTCCAATTACTATTTGGGATAATTTCACCCTAATCCATACTTTTTAAACCAACGTATCATTCAAAACTAATGTAGTATAATGTGACAAATTCATATGTATCAGCATTTTGATATGCTATGTTAATATATTAAGTACTACTTTGTTTTTTTGGTACCTATCCATATCCAGAGCTTTGTTTTGACTATCCGAATCCAACTCGTGTCGCGTATCTGATTATAATGGATGAGTCTATCACCGGAAGTATTTGTGTATGCAAGGTCTTAAATCTGAAATCTGTTTAAAAGCTAGAACAAACTGTTTACCACTTGATCCAACTCCTCGTTGATTAAATACTACTTTTTTTTTAAAAAAAAAAATCAAGTATGACAGTGGTATTGATCAAAATCAAAATTCAGAGAGTCAAATTGACATTTTTTTAGATAAACAGATGGTGAAAATGGACATTATATGCTGCCTTTGTTGTTGATTCGATTTAATTCTTTAAAGAATAGCTAATTTTTTCCCCTACATACACGTAGAATGTTAAAAAAAAATCAAGTACATAGTAGCATTAGAAAGATGTGATGATTATTGATCGACTCCATATAATTATCTTTCCAAGTTGTGTTTAGAAAATGGGCAAGGAATCACAGTTGATACTATTTAAACCAAAAAATTATGTCTGGGTCTTATGTCACGTTGAATATTATTGAGTTGATTTTCTCGGAGCTGTCAAAATGAATGGTTTAAAAGAGGGAGAATAAAAGCCAATAGAACAAGTTGGACTAGTAGTAGCAGAAGTCGTAGCAGGAAAGGCTTTGGTCCATTAATTTGCAATTTTTAAATTTGAGAATTCCGTTAAGTCCACAAACTCAAAAGAAAATGGACGGCATATAGGAAGAGGAAGCTTTAAAGTTTGAACCATACAAGTGGACTAATGTATCAACGCAAAATCAACATGTGGACAAGGACAATCCTTTCCTTCCACTCCTTGCTCCCCTTGCTCTCTCCACATCATTTCACTCTCAACAAACACATAATTTGAAATACCCAGTTTGCAAAAACCAAAAAAATTAAAGAAAAAGTATATTTATAAAGAGTTAAAATCAGCTCCACTGTTTTGTCCTGCATAGCCTAAAGAACTGCAGATTTTGAGTGAGAGAGGCTTTGCCATTGCCATTGCCATTGCCATTGCCATTGGCCCATTGGTGGGTACCACTGCCACAAAAGAGCTTTAATTCTTGTCCATACAACAAACTTGTTTCTTTGGTAAACTAAAATTGACTTGGTAACCACTCAACAACAAAAATCATGGCTCATAACATCCCTTCAGGGCATCTCATAAAGCTTCACACCCCTTAATATCAATCAATGTTTTAGCTTTATCAGATTAGTATATCATAAAATTATTGCTCTCCACATTCTTTCCTGTCCTCATAAACTTGTAATTAAGCCCCATAATCCTAAGATTCCTTCTTGATTTTTCCCTTTTCTCCTTTTGCCAAGAGGAAGGGAGTAGCATACTATTTGCTAGCTTTGTTTAAAAAAAGCAATTTCTCAACCACAAGTTTAATTTTCTTTTTTTCTTTGCTTTAATACAAGGGAACTTTCGAGGAAAAGGGCAAAAAGATTAAGGAAGAAATAACAGAGACAAGTTTGTCATGTAGTGGGCATTACAAAATTCCATCTTATACATAACTTGCATGTGTAAATAATTTTCTCATATACCATTTGCAACCCTCATTATATATAATCCCTATTTTCTCCCAAACTTCTTAGCCATTCCATTAAGACTCTTTTTGATCGTCCAAAAATGTGCAAAGGCCTAACTCAAGGAAACACATCAAGTTTTTGTCTCAAGGAGGGAACTGCCTCGCCTAATGTGAAACATTGTGAGCTTTGTAACTCCAAGGCTGCTTTGTATTGCCAAGCTGATGATGCGTATCTTTGTCGGAAATGTGACAAATGGGTTCACGAAGCTAATTTCTTAGCTCTCAGGCATATCAGATGTTTCCTCTGCAATTCATGTCAGAATCTTACACAGAGATATCTCATCGGAGCTTCCCATGAGGTGGTATTGCCGACAATGGTCAGTTGGTCGTCGGAAATAAGGCAGTGTAATTCTGAAATGGAAGAAAAACATTCACCATCGCTTAAAACACCCTTTCTTTTCTTTGATTGTCAATTTTCTTTTTTTTTTTTGGGTTAGTGTTTTAGTTTTTCCTTTTTCTTCCTGTTGTGCAACTTTTGGTTATGGGGATCTTTGTAATGTCTGGTTAGTCGTCTGGGGGTGGAAAGATGGTGGAAGAGCAAGATTTCCTGACATGCACATGTAAGAAAACATATAGCCAAAGTCAGAGAGAGAAGAAACAACTAGAATTGCAGGAATGAAGAAAAAAGAAAGAGAATTGAACATAGAAAACTGCTAGAATCAATCATTATCATGATATGTAATCCTCGGTATTCTGTAAAACCAGATTGATTCTATACCATTAATGCATTTTTTCTTTTGTTTTGCTCAATTTTCCTTTTTGCTTCATTATTTCCTAGAAACTTATAAATTATGTTAGTATATTTCTTTTTCCCTTAAAATTAACATGACCGTACGTAGGTTTTCTGGGAACAGAATTGATATATCATCTAGAAAATTAACCATATTTCACTCTTTTCCATTATCAGAAATCCAGATTTGAGGTTATAGTTCTAAGTTTTTCAATCGTTGGAATTAAATAATAAAGCATCTTTATTTGTGCAAGCTAGCATAGTGAGGAGAAAACTAGAAAGTTTAGCCTTCAAAAATTGTATGATTGTTAGTGCTTATCGCAAGGGACTCACCTACCACCCATATTGATATTATTACCATTATTGAGTCTAAAATAACCTCAACCATTAGTCATTCAGAGGAAAAGATGGCCAAAAAAAATCTGATTTGATTTGTCTATATCTATATCAAGCCAAAGACCTCACTTACAATTCAATTATATAGTACTAAAATTGATCAATTGATTTGCTTCCAATATTGGCAATGCTTCTTGGAACAAGCTTACCCCAGCTGATGTGGTTTCTTTTGTCGTCCAATACTAACCAAAAAATATTACAGAAACCATTCAAAAAAAAATTTACAAACAAATGTGGTCCAAATCATAATCCTGAGAAGAAACTAAGCAAGCACTCACTATCTATGGGGTTCCCAGCAACAATTAACGACAAAAACTGCTTTACATGACAAAAGGAGTTATTATTATGGATGGTTGAGAGGCGCGTCAGCAATTATAAAGATTTATTTATATTTATATGTCCCATGTGTATATGCTTTGCTTCATGATTTCATCGGATGATGTCGGGTGTGGTCCATAGGCCATAGCCATATATATGATAACTTAAATTTTTCTGAGGATATATTAGTTCAAATCATGAGCCATGCCTTGGTTCGTCTTTATGGTGCTAGCTGAAGGCGCCATCATATCTTATCGACATCATTTGAGAACGTCAATGATTGATGCTATTGATTTAATACATAATATAATCACTAGTATATGTCTTTTAGGAACATTTTCCTGTTTCAGGATAAAATGACATTACTTTTCTGTCAGAAGTTCTGATCCTCAGTTCATATTTCCAGACCAGAAGCTCCTTCCTGCCATCAGAACATTAAAAAGAACTCATACAGACCTTATATATTCTTCCATTTTTCTTCCTTGTGTGATTTCAAGAGAGGAAGACTAGTTTCTGCTACTGAATCAGCTACTTGAAGCAATCTCCATTTCATACATATACAAAGAATATAGAATAATATAAAACATATATGAAACAAATTAGGAGGATAAATGGTGATTTATTATTCTACAAAAGTGCTACTCCTTATTTCAACTTGATGACCAGGGGTCAATGCTTATTACATGGAATGGAGCCGGTGCATGCACCGTTAAAAGAATCATAAAATCAAATTGACTTGCAACAAGGGTTTCTGCAATTACAATAGGATCTTAGGCCTTTATTTTGCACAAAAAAGAATAGTGTTTTAGTATTTCAGTAGGCAAAGAATATGCACCAAAGGTTGTCATCGCTTCAAAGTTCTTTATCAGCAGGACACTTATCTCGATATGTGCATCTTTTATTACTTCCTGCATAGAAACATTAGGATAAATACTCAGTGAAGTTGATATAGTACAATTTTTTCCCATGGGTAAATGAAGTATCAAGCCATCAAAAGAAGCATGTCAATTTCATTAGGATGCAAGAGCCACATTACCAATCAAAAGGAACAATGACGCAAGCATAGGTGAGGCAGTTCATAGATCGTTAGAGATGAGATCGGTTAGATCCAACGTCTAAATCTCAAATAATTCAAGGTGGCTACCAGCACAGCAGGTCTGCCATTGTGTATATGAAACAAAATTATATAATGAAGCCAAATACAGGTAAGAAAGCAAACAAAAACACCCTGCACAAATGAAGGGAGGGAAGTAGAGAGGGAGAGAGAGAGAGAGTATAGAACCTATAGCAGCATTAAGTTGGAATCTGTGGTTTACTGCCCCTCTCAGTAATCAAGAAAGACTCTAAACCTGCAATAATCAAGTACAATACAGAAAGCCTAAGTTGAGGATGTGTGCAAGGAAATCATGTACTAGTAAGATAAGAAGATGAGAAAAATTGGCACATATTTATACATTTTCATCGGCTACTATCATCAACATCTATAATTTAGATGAGCAAGAAAATAGATGATTGTCAGAGTTGGAGTCTTAAGCATGAAATCAAAACTTTGAAAGTTTATTATTACAAGTCAACATTGAAAACTTCTGCAAAATGAAAAAACCAATTACAATATCTCCTGTCTAGCAGAAATTTTGCTTTGTAATACCAAAATCTAAATTTCCTATTGACTGTTCCTTATATGATAAACCAAAATACCTCAAAAGAAATGCATGCTACTGTTGAGAGCATTATGGGATGACCAACCTTTTGATTCTGTTTTCTTCACTCAAACATTAGTGAGTTCTTAATTTGTTCATTCTACTGTTCTATGTATGCTCTCTAGTTCAGCAGTTTGATCCATTACACATCTTTTAGTTCTTTGCTGCTAAAATGGGTACAGTTTCAATATCAATTTGCCAAACTTAACAAATGAGTGAAGAATAAGTTCTCCTATAAATCTGAATCAGTACTACTTAGCACAGATGAGCCATGTACTTAATAGTTCACTTCACTGAGCTGGGTATACATGCCATATCTAACCCTAGATTATATGACAAGACTACTTTTATATCTGCCCTGCATCAATCTTCGAATCTTCAATGCTTATCATGTAATAGCAATATTATACAAACTTTATCAGGGAAGACTCTTTACTATCTTAGTAATATATTGTACCTCAAATATCCAAGGACATGTTTTCATAATCCGGCTTAGAAGTTCCGTGGCACAAGAGGATCATAATCATATGCGTCACCTGCTTTCACAAATCTTCCTTTGACACGTTTCCTAGTATCAGCCCTGGCTTTGCGGGAGGCATATCTTATTTGCTTTCCAAATCTGACAAAGATAAACAACCAGTTAGGATTCCACTTTAAGCATAATCTGTCACATGATCTCCACTAAAAGTTTACAACTAGAATGCTGAGTATTTTTGGAAGACAGGAAAAGCTGAGATCGTCTTAAATAAGTAAACCTCATTGCTACATGCCCTTAAATAACTTTAAAAAAATCCTCATAATCATATTTAAATAAATAGAACATAAAAATCAATCTCAAAATAATAGGAATGAGATACCTACGTTCGTGTTTTCTTTTTTTCATTGTATCTCATCTTAGCTTTGTCCCTTGCTTGGGGGCAGCTAGCTTCCAAATTTGATTCCCATGGGGATTCAGCTGTTAGAAAAGCTGGGGACAGCCCGCAGTCTTGATATTCAGCAGCACTGCTTTCGCCTGTAATGTTGGATAGTGAGAGCGCTATGGTTGAAGGAATTTGACCAACAGGATATCCCAGATTAATGTTTCTGCCACAGCCAGGATTCATAAACATGCAATTGGAAGTGGCAGTCATGGCAGCCATCACACTAGCCGAGCCACCAATTTCAGAGGATGGAAAAGGCGGCAGACAGTCCTTTTGTCCTGATGAGGTTGTCTGATAAGATACACAACAGTGGCTTGTCATTAATGAACTGGTAAAAAAACTCAAGCCATTGAACAATGAAAAGTATATACTAATAATTGAGTTTGTAGTTGCAGCATCTTAATAATCCAACATATAGCAACAGAAAGCATGTCTGATAAGTCATAAAATTTTGGCATGCAACAGAGTAACATGTCTAACACAATACATGAAATATTATTTAGTGTTGTTTCTCATGAAATTTAATGATTAGGCCTCATAGGTTAAAGCATAATGGATCATAGAGCTAACTCTTGATCCCAACAGCTATTAACTTAATAATGTCCCAAGCATTTGTATGGCAAAAATGATTGTTCCCCTTAGCCTATGATTTTAAGTGTTCGAGCTTGTGGCGAATAAGATAGCATTTCAAAGATAAGAGTTGCGCATAAAAATGTTGAAAATGAAGCAGTGAAATTAGTCAGGTGGGGTGACCTAAGGATACAGATCATCAGTGTTCTAGTAAAGCACAAGGCTTCATCTTCCAGATCTCAGAAAAGCAACATTCCGTAAATGTACTTTCTAGCCTAAACAGCTAAGCGTACAAAATGGGGCAGGAAACAATAGATTATACAACCGCAGATGCCTTTATAAGATATATTTAGAGATTAAATTTAGAAAAAAACCTCTAATGTACTCTCAATAGGACCATCAGATTCGGTAACTGATAAGTTTTTCTCCATGAGTAAGCAATCTGTCCCAACATTCTCAAACTGGTATCTGGTTTGATCTTGCGGACAACCAAATATCTCATCAGCGGTTTCAAAGTTCAAATTGACATCATTAATGTTGAGACCTTCACAGAGATCATCACCATCAGGAAGTTTGAAATCTTTAAGGTCAGAACAATCCTGCAACAAATGAGGCCAAAAAGAACAAATCATGTAATGTCCAAGATAAAACAGCTACAAAATCAAACATTTGAGAGGAATTAGTTCAAATGTCACAGCTATATCAGTATGAACAATCTAGTAGTTTAATTCAATCACTTCCACCACCAACATAAATAATCCAGCGGCAAAAAGCATTACCTTTGGCATATTCGACCCCTCTGAGAAAAGAGGCTCTTGATCTCTACAATAAGACATGTAATTTGCATTCGTTGGAATCAAAGAAGATGGCCCCATCCAAGGCTTTAGCTTAGGACAAGGATCTTGTTCGTTCAACTTGGCATCGACCATTCCAAATGAACCCCCTTGTTCTCTTTGATTCAAACAGTTAACAGCACAGGTGTCATTAGCAGGCAAAGCTCCAACTGAAGAACCAGCATCAAAACTACCAGAAGACGAAGCATCAAGAACCGAAGACCAGATTCTTCTAAACTCAACCAATGAAGGACAATCTGTGTAAGAATTCAAGGCCTCTCGCCTATGTTCCAAACTTGAGCAACCATTGGCATTCCAATCACAACCTTCACAAAGAGATAACTTGTCATCCAAGCATCGAACTACTGCAGGCTGAGAATTGCATTTCTCACACAGAAGTGAACGAGCATGTCTACGCGATAACAGGTTCGCAGAGTGCACACATCTATCGCAGCTCAAGCAAAGCCGTGCTGAATCTGGTTTACAGTAAACTACTGCTCTGACCCCTCGACAAAAATCACACAGCGGTTCCATATTATCTAACCAAAAATACTCCTACAAAAAATGTAACTCGCCTCCCTAACTACAACTCACGGCGGGAATTCGGTTTTTCTTGATTTCTCAATTTTAACAAAAACCAACCTTCACCATTTATAACAAATTAAAAAAACAAAAACCCATTATAAGTCTGATAAAGTTATGTAGAAAGAACTGCTGAATTAAAATATTTGAATGTTTAAAGAGATTAAATTGAGCTTAAGTTTTTACCTCCTTCAAAGAAAAACCCGAATTCCCGCCTCTGAATCAATGTTGTTTGGAATTGGGCTCAGCCAATTTCGCAAAACATAGAATCCATTAATGGGAGCAAACAGAAATCAAAGGTTCAATCAATAAGAAAACGCAGATATTTTTGAACAAAATGAATAGAAGGGAAACAAAAAACAAAAACAAAGAAAGGCGAACAGTGAAGAACAGTAAGCTAAGCTTTGGTGGGTTACTGTTAAGTTTGTTTTTATTAACAAAAAATTTTCAGCTTATTTGCTCACGTTTTGTCCTAGGTTTACTGGGTGAGTGCCACGTGGGGCAATGTGAGCTTTGAGAAAGTGATACTCTTTGGTTGATGTGGACATTGTCGTGGTTGTGTAATTTGTACAGATAGTGGTCAGGCTTTTTATTCGGGGAGATGGCATGGGTAGTAAATAAATGGAAAGATTGAGGGGTTTTTGATGGCAAGATTGGTCACAAACTGTTTGACATCTCAGCACCGAGATTTCCGTTGAATTTTGTATGGACTTATATCCCGTATCTGGAGATCACAGATGAGCACGTGGCGTATTTGGATGATCAGCTTTTGATTTATGGTTTAAAGATGGCGGCCAGCTCTGATGACTTGGCTTTTCCAATTTCCACACCTCACACTGAATTCGCTCCTCATACAGCCTGTGTGCTAGGGTGCATTTTCTCCCAAACGGCCCCTCAAAATCGGTTCAAATGCCGGTCCAACTGAAATCCCTATCCTTATCCTTGCAATTCAATTTTCAATTTCATTATTAGATTGTCGGCTCTCATTAAATTAAAATAAAATTAATTAATAATTATAAATAAATAAATTACTTTTTAAGCATTATCATTTGTGAATATTAGAATTGTGACTCAGCTTATTTCAGGGTAGAAAGATGTGATATTGATTCAGACCCAGAGAAGCAATATTGTTTTCCTTTAGCTTTTTCCCTTTTCTTTGTCAAGTACATGAAATTTCTTCTCCTTCCTAAAAGATGGGTGCTAAATCCATATAAATATCAGTGCAAAATAAAATCCAGATAAATAATTAGATGATCAGTCGATAACTTAACTTGGTTCAAATTCTTATGGCTGAACAGATGATGATTTAACATTCAATACTAAATAGAAACGATCCTGCTTTTAAAAGCACACCAAGTCTAAAGAAAAAAAAGAAAAGAAAAAAGAAGCAAACATGCTCATAAACCATAGGTGAAGCATTCTTTTGGGGGAGTCCATATGCACGATCGAGCGGATCGACGATTCAAGTTGGAAAGGGGTTTCAAGAGACAAAATAGAACATGATCCTGCCACCCATCAATCAAACAGTTTAGATTATATATACACCATAATTATTATATATTAATTTATGCTATAAACATTTTAATTTTTTTTTCTTTTTTTTTAAACATTGCAACTCGAGTTCACTGAGAGACGAAAATGTATTTGAGATCCTAATGAAAGTTGATACCTAATTTTGGCTAATAATCTTTCAGCGCCAACAATGTTATCTACAAATATTTTATTACTCATCAATTTGTGCTAAAAGATAGATATTTGATTACATCAGGAAGTTGCTAGCAATACTGATATAATTTGTTAACTGGATTTAATAAATTTTTCATCTAAATGGATTAATTATTGTTTTTTCTTTTTAACAAATTCAGGCGTATAATTGACAATTTTAGAAGTTTAAGGACTAATTTATTGATTTCTTACAAATTCTGGGGCCAAATTGTCTTTTTTTTTATTTTATTTTATTTTTACCTCAAGGGGCCAAATTGTTTATAAAGCTTTTTTCTTTTTCCCTGAAAAGTAGCAATCCTGATTGAACTTGCATTTTCATATTCTTTTTCTGTTTTGCTAAGGGCCGTTTGGTATTGTTGTTGTTTTTGTTTTTTTGTTGCCAATTTCAATTTTTGGAAACAAAACATCCAAAAACATGTTTGTTAAGTTGTTTTTACTTTCAAAAATTTGGAAACAAAAACAATATTTTGGAAAAAAGCGGAAACATAAATTTGATGCTTTCAAGATTTTCCGCAACATTTCCAAAATAAAAAAACACGCGTGAACAGTATTATTAAATGAAAGCCTCCCTTCGATTCCCGGCGAAGACGAGCAACATGATTTTTTTCCCTTTTTTCTCTTTTTCTTCAAAACTCTCGTCTTCCTGTTCTCTCATCTTCAAAAATTTAGATTTTTCTCTTCTCCACTCTTTCCTCTGCTTCAACTTCGATCTTTCTCTCTATTGCCTTCTGCATTGAGGGTTTTGCCTTCTTCTCTCTAAAGCCCATCATTAAGCATCTTTCCTATCCTTCTCTATGCCATTAGATTCTTTGATGGCTGCCTTTAATTCCAACTCCTTAGCTCAAGTTTTTACAGTCTAAAGTTTAGTGGGTTATCAAAATTTTTGATGAATCTGGTACTTGGGGTTGGGTATTGCAGAGAATTCTTCACCAAATGGACTATAGATTCCATTGAAGTTGTAAGCGAAGTGAACTGCTCAAAAGCCTAGCATTGAGAAGTCATGGCAGAAAATTGCAATTTACTCTCTCTTTTATTATTTATTTTTTTAAGCACCTATTAGTTAGAAAGAAGAAAAGTACTAAATACTGCAAATAGATATTTTGATTAGATAATGCAAATAAGAAAGTTGAATATATTGCAATTAAAATTGACAATGTTCATTTGAAAATATTGATATCAGGCTACTATTTATTGCAATCCAATTTTGTATTATTTTAAAAAGGATGAGATGTTTTTGGGTCAAACAAAGAAAATAGAAATTTGAGGTAGAGTTTTACAACAATTTATGTTAACCAAACATGTTCATGTTTTCTGTTTTATAAAATATTGTGTATCCAAACGTGTTTTTGTTTTTCACAAAATTGACAACGTAACAAAAGCAAAAAAAAACAAAACAAAAACAAAAAACAAAAAAACGAAAACGATGCCAAACGACCCCTAAATTATTAATTCATTTTGTCTCTTTTGAGTTACATCCAATGTTTTTAGACTCGACCCGTTCGATGACCCGTTAAGGTCTCCGGGTCCCGGATTACCCGGGTCATCCGGATTAACCCGCCGGTTTGTCAAGGATGATATCATCGTGACATCATAAAATTATTTAATTTAATATTAAAGATAATGGACATTTATACATAACTTTTTTTTTAAAAAAAAGATATAAATAATAATTTAATTAATTATATTTAAAGAATGACCATTTCTGAAAATAAAAAAAGTAAAAGACAAAATCAAATCCACCTTTTATTCCACCAGATCTCAGATATGCACTTCCCTCTCATTTATTCTCCAATTCTTAAACCAGATCTGGTTTTGACTTCTCAGTTCTCTCCCTTCATAAACATCATCACCAGCTTTCTTTTCATGCTTTCCTTCACCTTTGTGCTTCTTTCTCTCTTTCATTTTTCAAATACAACCAGCCAAGCGACGGCTGTTGGAGTGTTGGGGATGGGAGAAAAGAGTGCGACGTCGGCGATAGAAGCACTAAAAAACCAATGAGAGGTTGAGACGCAGAAGGGAGAGAAGAGAAAGGTTGAGACGCAGAAGGGAGAGAAGAGAAAGGTCGAGATTAATTTTGAAATTGGTTAAAATTTTAACTCAGATTGTATAAAATCCGGGTTTTACCGATTTTTCCGGGCTAACGGGTCCCGGTTTTTGACCGGGTTTTGACCGATCCTCAGACCAAACGGGTGAGGGGGTGTCTCCGGACCGACAATGTCTACGGGTCCCGGTTTAATTGGGCGAACCGTCCGAGCCGGTCCGGGTTTCAAAACACTGGTTACATCTAAGGACTATGTGGATAATTAACAGATTGTTTACATTTCAACTTAGTATTCCCTTCGTGCCTAATTAGATGTCCACTCTTATTCAACATACACTAAATTTTGACCATTATTTAAAAAAAATATGTAAAATTTAATTTTAAAAAAATACTCCATGTACTGAAAAGTTTGTAATTCAAAGTTTATAAGTGTTATTTTTTAAAAAATATTTGGATTTATATATTTTTCATAAAAAATGGTGTAAGTTTAGTGTTTGTTGATCAAGAGTAGACATCTTAATTAGGGATGAAGGGAGTGATTGATTACTTGGTTTGGGGCTTTTTTTTTTTTTATATCAGGGTTTGGGGCATTAAGTGATGTTCCTTAGGTATAATTCATGGAGTAACCTTTGATACCTTGACACCTTTCTAATATTTGAATAAACATATATTTCATCAAAATTCTGCAAAGAGATTTGTTTTTCTTTTTCTTAAAGCTTGGACACGTATTGAAAAACATTGGCTTACATGAAATACACCTAAGGAATAATTTCACAAATTTGTCCCTATCATGTTTTTTTAGTTAAAACGATCAATTTTCATTGATATCAAAAATCAGAATTACAAACGTGCAGAAGTAATCCGCACCAAACATAATTAGTCCCTACATCACATTCAAGTTGGGCTAGATTATGAGCCAAAGTATTTGCTGACCGACTAATATGCTTAAAATTCTGCAAAAGCGATTTGTTTTTCTTTTTCTTAAAGCTTGGACACGTATTGAAAAACATTGGCTTACATGAAATACACCTAAGGAATAATTTCACAAATTTGTCCCTATCATGTTTTTTAATTAAAACGATCAATTTTCATTGATATCAAAAATCAGAATTACAAACGTGCAGAGGTAATCCGCACCAAACATGATTAGCCCCTACATCACATTCAAGTTGGGCTAGATTATGAGTCAAAGTATTTGCTGACCGACTAATATGCTTAAAATTCTGCAAAAAGATTTGTTTTTCTTTTTCTTAAAGGTTGGACACGTATTGAAAAACATTGGCTTACATGAAATACACCTAAGGAATAATTTCACAAATTTGTCCCTATCATGTTATTTTAGTAAAAACGATCAATTTTCATTGATATCAAAAATCAGAATTACAAACGTGCAGAGGTAATCCGCACCAAACATAATTAGCCCCTACATCACATTCAAGTTGGGCTAGATTATGAGCCAAAGTATTTGCTGACTGACTAATATGCTTAAAAGAACAAAAAACAAAAAAAGACACAATGTGCTAAATCTGAAAAATTAAAGAGCCACCTTCCCATAAAGAAGGAGATTGCCTATTAAGCTCTAGAATTGCCAACATACTATCACTCTCAATCTCACAATTAACATGATGGAATGAGAAAGCAAGCAATAGTCCAAATCAAATAGCATAAACTTCAGCAAACAAACTATCTGGCACACTGGCGATTCTTGTTACACCAGACACTAAGACATGACCAGTCTCATCACGAATGACAGCTCCCAAAATTGCTTCCTTTTGATCATAACTAAAGGCTGCATCAGTGTTGACCTTTACACGTCCTGTCGATGGCGGTCTCCATGGCTGCCGGAATGCTACGTTCCTGATGACCCCGTCGAAATAAAGCTCCGTACTCACTCGTTAAAC
Source organism: Corchorus olitorius (assembly GCA_001974825.2). Lineage (NCBI taxonomy): Eukaryota > Viridiplantae > Streptophyta > Magnoliopsida > Malvales > Malvaceae > Corchorus > Corchorus olitorius. The sequence continues at coordinate 43,126 of AWUE01015006.1, read as the reverse complement.
GATTTGCAGCAGTACATAAAACAGAAGGCAAGCAGCATACATGCTCATGTAAAGTCTTATTACGATTGGTCCAGATCAACCACAGTATAAAACCACACCATGTCTAGCAAGCCCAATTGATTAGCTTTTTCAAAAAGACATTGCCAAAAATCTTCACTATCATACCAAGATTCCAAATACATAGATAACCAGGGACAAGCAATAGCCCATACCTGCCTACTAAAAGAGCACTCGAAAAATACATGGTATTGAGAGTATTCAACTCCACTACAAACAACACAATTCAAATCTATCGGTACTCCCCGTTGTTGTAATTGTGGCTTAGAGGGCAGAATATCATGAATGACTCGCCAAAGGAAATACTTTACCTTTGGCAGCACATGAGCAGTCCAAATCAATCTCCAGACTGGTGATCGGTCGTTGATAACCATCTCATCGTGTCCCAGTAATCTTCTAGCCACATAGTACCCACTGCGAACGGTTAGTCGTAAAATTCCATATCAAAGTATCCTTACCCGCCAGATGTAGAGGAATACAAAGAATACGGGTTGTATCTTCCGCTTCAAACAATTCATTCAATAAATTAGTATCCCATAAACCATTTTCATCAAACAGCGCTGAGACTTGAAATGTCTGCATACTCGTTCCAGGCCTAGCTTGAGGTTGAAACGTTGGAGGTTTTGGCACCCATTTATCCCTCCAGACACCAACACCCATGCCATTTCCAATTCTCCAACGCGATCCCTGACGAATCACTTCACGTCCAGCTAACAAACTCCGCCAAACAAAGGAAGGGTTACCTCCCAAAGTCGCCTGCATAAATGAGGTATTATGGTAATACTTCGCTTTCATAATCCGAGAACATAAGGAGGTCTCATCATGAATAAATCGCCAACATTACTTAGCCAATAACGCCAGATTAAAAGATTCGAAATCTCGAAAACCCAAGCCACCATCAAGTTTTGAAACACACAACGCATCCCACGACTTCCAATGGATTTTCTGTCTTATATCGGTACTTCCCCACCAAAATTTGGCAATCAACATATTCAACTCATGAAGAAATGTCTTCGGAAAGCGAAAACAACTTATTAGATACGTCGGGATTGCCTGGGCAACAGACTGTATCATCACCGCCCTTCCTGCAATAGACACCAAGTTACCCCTCTAACGCTAAAGTCTCTTCCATAATCTATCCTTGATACTCTGCAACTCAGCTTTCTTAAATTTTCCAATCATAATTGGCATACCCAAATAACGATCTCGAGCAAGTATCTTATGAATGCCCAAGTGCTGCATGATGCAATCGCGCAAACACTCGGGTGTATTTGAAGTAAAAAGCATTGCAGATTTATCAATGTTAATATGTTGTCCTGAAGCTAATGAAAATTGACGTAGCAAGTCAAGAAGTACATCACATTCACTAAGAGATGCTCTTAAGAACAAAAGACTATCATCAGCAAAAAAACAGATTTGAAACTCGAGGAGCATATATATTAACCGCAATTCCCCTAATATAACCATCTACTTCCGCTCGCTGTAATAAACAGGATAATCCTTACATACAAATCAGAAACAAATAAGGATATAGCGGATCACCCTGCCTAATTCCTCTGGAGGGAATGGATTTTTCTGTCTGCACCCCGTCGACCATTACTGAATAAGATATTGTTTTCACACATGACATAACCAAAGAAATCCACTGTTGTGAGAAACCCAATCGAATCATCATTCCTTCCAAAAAGGCCCATTCCACCCGATCATAAGCCTTACTTAAATCAAGCTTAAGGGCCATATGGTTCACCCCACCAGCTCGTTTATTCTTCATATAGTGAATCGTTTCAGAAGCTATAAAAGAACTATCAAAAATCGTCCGTCCCGGAACAAATGCACTCTGGTTAGGTCCAATAACCTTCGGCAAAATTTCTCTCAAACGATTAGCTAAAGCTTTCAAAACAATCTTAAATTCTACATTACATAAACTAATTGGCGGTAATCCTTAACCATACATGGATGCTTATTTTTTGGAATCAACACAACATTCGTATGATTAATGTCAGGCAAATTATGCCCTAAATTCAAAAAATTTAATGCCATCTCACTAACCTTTTCCCCAACAATATGCCAGTACTGTTGGTAAAACAATGGGGTCAAACCGTCTGGACCTGGTGATTTATCTACTCCCATATCAAAAGCTGCAACTCTGATGTCCTCAGCTGTAAAAGCTCTATTCAATCTGGAATTCACGTCGACCGTGACTCTCTGATCTACTGTTCCTAAAACCTGCTCAATATCCGAATGCAGTGGGTTTGAAGTGGTAAAAATCTGTTTAAAATGATCGACCACTATTTTTTCAACTATCGGGAATTCTGAATGCCAATCTCCACCATCATCTTGAATAGAGGCTATGAAATTCTTGGTTTTCCGGGAATTGACAATTGAATGGAAAAATCTCGAATTCCTATCTCCTTCTCTGAGCCAAGCAGCTTTCTATCTCTGCGTCCACATAGTCTCCTCCCGATCATATAAATCATTAAGTTCATCTAAACAGTTATGTAACTGATTTGAGACCCCAGTAGTCTGTGCTGTGATGTAAGCTCGCTCAAGTTCTTTCTTCTTCCTCTGGATACCATGACGAACATTCCCAAAAACCGTTACATCCCAATCTTGTAAGGCTTGACCACAAGCAGCAATACGTTGCTGGATATTTGCTTCCTCATTTCGATTCCAGCTCTCCTCTATCACAGCAGTCGAACCTTCATGTGATACCCACATATGCTCAAATCGGAATTGCTTCCTAGCTCGAATTTCCATAAAAGGTTTATTTAACAGACTTACAACCAATGGCAAATGATCTGATGCGGATGTAACCACCAATTTTACAAAAGAAAATTGGAAAAGATGAATCCAACTTTCAGTGACCAGACATCTATCCAATTTTTCAAAAACCATCCCATCCCGCATTCGTCTGGACCAAGTCATCAATGGGTCTTGAACTGGTAATTCCTGAAATTGGCAAGCTTCAATGGCATCACAAAAATGCTGTATCTGTCGTTGAGATCGTAATGCACCTCCAATTTTTTCATCATTGGATAAGATCTCGTTGAAATCTCCAATACACATCCAAGGCAAATTTGATTGAGAAGATAATAATCTCAATAAATCCTAGGATTCATGACGATGACTCGTTTCAGGGCGACCATAAAATCCAGTGAAACGCCAATTTACATTTGGACAATTACCAACATGAGCATCATTATGTGAAAGGGAATAAGAAACTATATTTACAGAAAAAGAATTCTGCCAAAGCAAAGCTAAACCGCCAGCTCGGCCTACACAATTCACTGTAAAACAACTATCATAACCCAAACGAACACGAATCCATTCCATTTCATTACTGTTTAGTTTCGTTTCTGACAAAAATAAGATAGAAGGTCTATTACATTTTATTAATTGAATTAAAACATGAATTGCCCGAGAACCCCCCAATCCCCGACAATTCCAAGCCATGCAACTCATGTATCTTGGCTAGGACGCTCTGCAGCAGTCCTAGTCGTCTCTGCATCATTACCAGTATCATTTGGAGAAGTTACCTCCCTTGCAGCAGCAATTTCAGCACCAATAGCTCGCATCACACGAGCACATTCACTAGCTTCACTTTCAAAGTTGGCCGCTCCTCCATCCCTTGTTCTTTTCGCCACAGCTCCATTGTCAGGTCCAAAATTAGGCTGGCCTGAAATTCTCTTATCCCCCACCCTTGCACACGAACGGTGAGTCAAAGCTTCAAATGAATATTTATTAGACACTCGAGCTTGCTTTTTCCATTTGCGCACCTTATTTGGAGAAGAAGAAACCCTAGCACCAAAAACAAATGGTGAATTTGGATCATAACCCATATTACTAGTGCTATTAGAACTCACCATGTTCTGTTGTGTTGGATTTTTACTTGATCCAGCAACCAAACCTCCCACCAAGCCCATTAAATCAGGCCCTAATCCACTCCTAACCAAGGCTGTATTCTGCTGCCTAAGGCCCGGTATGGCCCTCTTTGAACATGTGCCAAAGTCAGCTGCCATGTGCTCCTTCAAACTTAAATTCCGCCGCAGATCATGGTTTCCACAACTACTATCTATTGTGGAAATCACCGAATAATTTGGCTCCTTTAAAACAGCCCGATTTTGACTGATCACGTTTTTATCAACGTGATTCTCTCCAACAGCATTATCTCCCATCGCTCTTTGACTTGCAGGCAGCCCTAAATCGCCATAGAGTTCATCAACTTCCTTTGCGAAATTAGCTGCAGCCTCAACGATTTTCTCAACCACCTCCGCTGATTTCTCCACCACCAAATTTTGCTCAACAACTCTCCCTGGAATTCGGGAGATCGCTTAACACGAAACTGCATCTGACGCCAAAGCCTGTGCCACCTGTTTTCCTCTCAAGATCAAGCTATCCACGTGTTGCCGTATATGCCGGCGGCTATCTCCAACTGTTGATGACAATTGTGCCGCACGTCCGCCACCCATGGATTGTCTCGCCGACCCCGAATGGGCTGATAATGGTGGTTGCCGCCGTGAGCCAAATCCTCCAAGCCGGAAGCTGCCATCATTCCCCTCGAACCTTTTAGTTTTGAATCTTGGAGATTCCGCTTTGATCCGAATTGAATACCGTTTGATTACCGCACCATGATTAAGCCTCATCTGAATGGCTGTAGGGCACTCATTTTCGCTGAGATGATCAAATTGCCCACATACCAGACATATATCTGGCATGTCTTCATACCTAAACTCCACTTCCTTATCACCATAAGGGGACGAGACTACTAAATTATCAACCAGTGGCTTTGTAAGATCAATCCAAAACTCGAATAAGAATGAAGCTACCCCACTGATGATCAATCTCCAACACAGGTCCGATAACTCCTCCAACCGCTGCACCAACTTTCTTCGTCATCATGATCGGAGGTAAGTCAAAAATACGAACCCAAAACGGGCAAGTATCAAAAACAATAGTCTCGAGCTTCTCCACCCCATCATATGGCTGCAAAGCCAAAAGAACCTGTTAAAGTGCCATGGCTAGGTGACAAGAACTCGATCCCTTTCTGGTTTGTCTTCAAATTGGAACATGTATAATTTTTCTCCCACTTCCTTAATAACCAGCCCCGTCTCCAGCTTCCAAGCATTGAAGAGAGCTGTTCTCATTCCTTCAAGATTTGCCCTCCTTTTTTGTGAATAGTTTACCAATCCAAACACATTAAATTGATTGATGGCGTAAATATTAATACTACGCAATATATATACATGAGAAACATTCCCCGTCTAGGTGATGATGACTTATGAGACCATATAAATCAATGATTGGTTTGCAAAGAATTATTTTCATCGGCTTTTCGTTCTTTTTTTATTGTAGTCCATAAGTAATATTCCGTAGATAATATTCCTGTGTTTGAATAACTTAATTTTTGTTTAGAAAAAATATATTTTGTTAGTTTAATGTGAAACAAAATTTAACACAAGCTAGAAAGCAATCTTTGTATAAAACATTTTGTTGCGCCAAAAATTTCTTTGGGTAGAGTTTTTGTGAAAAACTTAATAGCAGCGTGGGCGTGCCAGTCATTTTGCTGAAAATGACAAAGAAGTAAAAAAAAGCATTTTGGTGGTGCGCGTAGCACAAAACTAAATCAGAGCGAGTGAATTGCGGGAACTGTATCAAAGTCACACCGGAGCATTTAAATCATTGATCCCAAATTGACTGTAAAAAAGTAAATGTCTGAAAAGATTTCTTGCTTGGAAAATTGATTGAAAATAACAAGCTGGGTGTTATTCATAAGAAAAACAGAAAAGTAAATGTTTAACGTCTTGAGACGAAATCGAAAGAGAAGAAAAACTCGCGGAGAGTTGATTTAACGTCCTGAGACGGAATTGAAGTAGAAAAATATTGACAAAACGAGGCTGAGTCGTGTTGAAAAAAGAGATGAATTTTACAGGGTTGCTGCAGAAAGTGGCGCAGGGCCTGAGAGAAAATAAGCGCGGAGCTTAGTTTTTGCGCGGAGCAAATTTGAGGCTGCAGGAGTCTGTTTAAAACTGAAGGAGGGAGACCCTTTATATAGGGGGCGGCCTAGGTTTGGCTACCAAGGCCATCCTCCCCATTATGTCTGCCTATTAATTGCTTCTTCAATCTAATCTGTTCTGCTTTAATTGCTTCTTCAATCTGATCTCTCAGAATATCTTCAGTAAACTTCAAAGATGACTTCCAAATTTGATTAACCTTGAATGACCACCTTTAAATGACTATCAAGGCCGGCTATATCTTCCCAAAAATGGCCTAGACGAAATCTGCTTGCAATCTGATGCAATCTGGTCTGATTTAGGTCCTAATTGTGCTGCACTGTTTACTGATTGCTGCTGAAAATAGCGAAAATGATCTCATATTCGACCAGAATTTCCTTGGCCATGAAATCGATCATGAATTGATCATTCTTGGTCATTAATTCGGTCAGAACAGAAATCAGATTCAATTTTGACTAAACCGGGGTGGAAAGCCTCCTGTCCTTAATTGAAAAATATGAAAAAGTTGGAAACGAAGTCAGATTGAGTCCAAATTTCACCAGTGGGGTTCGGCTATTATATTAAGACCATAGAAAAAGTCTTGGTCGAAAATGTGCTCTCTGTCATGGTGAAATTGGTTTCACACCCAAATTGTCCTTAATTGAAAAAACGTGCATAAGTTTTTCATCTTAAGTTAGAATGGGATGAAGTTTTGTCAGAATGATCTATGAGAGTCAAGGATTATAATGGAAAAATACCTGTTTGAATCGTACCTCTCTAGGCCATTCAATTTCATTAATTTCGCCTTTTGTCCTTAATTGAACAAAATAAAAAGTTGCATTTAATTCAATAGGGATCGAATTTTAGGCATGGGCGGCCTGGGCTAGGCCTTATTGCGCCACATATCATGCCATATGTTCAATTTTGACATGGCATTATACATTTTACAAAATTAGGATGGTCATCTAAGAATTAAATCTCAAACAGAATCAGAAATCATACAAGATGACTTTAATTCCTTTCTGACCATTATTTACTGAAATAATAATAATTATAAATATTACTAATTTCGGCCTAATTATAGGAAATTAGGAAAAAATTGAATTATTTTCCTAATTTAAAATATGACAAGGATGGCATCAATTTTGATCTAGCTTCAGAATTAGATTAAATCTAAGCCACACATCTTGTTCTAACATTCTTGAGGACAAGTTTACCCCTAATTGTAATTTTAGGTATCAGCACATTTATTTAGAAAGTGATAATACAAAGAAGATGACCACGCTATAATCACTCTGAAACAATAAACACAAAAGAATCACTCTGACACCACAAACACAAACAACACATATACGATACATTAGGTCTACAAACAACACATATAATAAGATGCATTTAGGTTTACAAAAGACTCATAAGATGAATAGACTCATCGTTTAATGAATAGACTTGTATGTAACAAAGGAGGGAGATGACGATCCACTGACTCGTGGTTGTGTAAGATATATTCCAAGAAGGGGGTGTGGAAGTCATTAGGAAAACAGTAGGCATGGTAGGAAACTTAGCAAATTTGAATGCTTGCAATTACGGCTTTGGGAAGTTGGTTCTGGCTCGGGCAATTCTGATTCTTTTGGCGAATCAGGTTTTGCCAATTCTGGAATCTTGGGTAGTTTAGGTTTTGGTAACTCAGGAACCTTTGGTTCTTCTCGTTTCGGTAATTTAGGAACATTCAGTTTTTCAGGTTTTGGAATGTCATGCAATTTAGGCAATTCAGGCTTTAGCAACTTATGAACATCTGGTTGTTTAGGCTTTGTCAACTCATGAACTTTTGGTTCATGTTTTGAGAATATATCCGGAATTTCCGATTTTTGTAGCTCAGAAACTTTAGGAACTTCAGGCTTTGACAATTCCGAAGCTTTTGACAAATCAGATTTTGAGAACTCTGAAACTTTTTGTTGTTCAGGTTTTGGGGACTCATGCTTTGGTAACTCCGGCTTAGGCAACTTAGGCTGGTTGGGTATGTTTGGATTTGGAACAATGGGGCTCTTTGGTTTTAAGACTTCATTCGGAATTTTTGACTTTTCTAGGTCAGAAACTTTTGGAACTTTAGGATTCGTTAACTTCAGAACTTTAGGCAATTCAGGTTTTGACAACTCCGAAACTTTTTGTTGTTCAGGATTTGGCAACTCAGACTTTGGTAACTCCGGGTTAGGCAACTCAGGCTGGTTGGGTATGTTTGGCTTTGGAACAATTGGGCTCTCTGGTTTTGACACTTCATCTAGAATTTTCGACTTTTCTAGCTCAGAAACTTGTGGAACTTTAGGCTTTGACAACTCCGAAACTTTCGACAATTCAGGTTTTGATAGCTCATAAACTTTTTGTTGTTCAGGTTTTGGCAAATCAGGCTTTGGTAACTCTGGGTTAGGCAACTCAGACTGGTTGGGTAAGTTTGGCTTTGGAACATTTGGGTGCTCTTGTTTTGAAAATTCATCCGGAACTTTCAACTTTTCTAGCTCGGAAACTTTAGAAACTTCAGGCTTCGACAACTCTGGAATTTTCGACATTTCAGGTTTTGAGAACTCAGAAACTTGTTGTTGTTGTTCAGGTTTTGACAACTTAGGCTTTGTTAACTCCGGCTGGTTGGGTATGTTTGGCTTTGGAACAATTGGGCTTTCTGGTTTTGAGAGTTCATCCGGAACTTTTGACTTTTCTAGCTCAGAAACTTTTGGAACTTCAGGCTTCGACAACTCTAGAACTTTTGACGATTCAATTTTTGACAATTCGAAAACTTTTGGCTGTTCATGTTTTGGTAACTCAGACTTTGGTAACTCCGGCTTAGACATCTCAGGTTGGTTGGGTGTGTTTGGCTTTGGAACATTTGGGTGCTCTGGTTTTGAAAGCTCATCCGGAACTTTCGATTGTTGTAGCTCAGAAACTTTAGGAACTTCAGGCTTAGAAAACTCTGAAACTTTAGACAATTCAGGTTTTGACAACTCTGAAAGTTTTTGTTGTTCAGGTTTTGATAACTCAGGCTTTGGCAACTCCGGCATATGCGACTCAGGCTGGTTGGGTATGTTTGGCTTTGGAACAATTGAAGTCTTTGTTTTTGAGAGTTCATCCGGAATTTTTGACTTTTCTAGGTTAGAAACTTGTGGAACTTCAGGCTTCGACAACTTCGGAACTTTCGACAATTCAGGTTTTGACAACTCAGAAGCTTTTTGTTGTTCACGTTTTGGCAACTCAGACTTTGGGAACTCCGGGTTAGGCAACTCATGCTGGTTGGGTATATTTGGCTTTGGAACATTTGGGTGCTCTTGTTTTGAAAGTTCATCTGGAACTTTCGACTTTTCTAGTTCAGAAATTTTAGGAACTTCAGGCTTCGACACTTTTGGATCTTTTGACATTTCAGGTTTTGACAACTCTGAAACTTTTTGTTGTTCAGGTTTTGAGAACTCAGGCTTTGGTATTTCCGGCTTAGGCAACTCAGGTTGGTTGGCTATGTTTGGCTTTGGAACAATTGGAGTTTTCGGTTTTGAGAGTTCATCCGGAATTTTTGACTTTTCTAGGTTAGAAACTTGTGGAACTTCAGGCTTCGACAATTCAGGTTTTGGCAACTCTGAAGCTTTTTGTTGTTCAGGTTTTGGTAACTCAGACTTTGGGAACTCCGGCTTAGGCAATTCAGCCTGGTTGGATATATTTGGCTTTGGAGCAATTGGGCTCTCTGATTTTGAGAGTTCATCCGGAGTTTTTGACTGTTCTAGCTCAGAAACTTTTGGAACTTTAGGGTTCGACAACTCCGGAACTTTTGACAATTCGGATTTTGACAACTCGGAAACTTTTTGTTGTTCAAGTTTTGGAAACTCTGCCTTAGGCAACTCAGACTGGTTGGATATATTTGACTTTGGAACATTTGGCAGCTCTGATTGTGAGAGTTCATCCTCATAAGGTAAGCAAGGTTCCTCTATAAGAAGCCTGGCACGAACCAAAATTGTGTTGCTGCTGATCAACGACACAACCATCAGAAAAAATGATATTGTAAAGAAACGCAAAAGACGGGCATCCATTGTTAAAGCGGGATATGAGAGGAAGTGCTTCAAATTGTATGAATATATATTGGCTGTGTGCTTGTTTTTATGTGCTCGTATCATGAGCCTTTTATAGGTGTGGGAAGTGGAGAATTGGAAATTTCAAACGGAGGGTTGTTAGGAATTCTTTTAATTATATACTCCTATAATTATAGTCTAATATATGATGACACATTTTTTTGACTCGCAAATAATAAGTTTCTAAATTTAATTTTGTTCAAACTTCGAAGCAATGTGTGATCTTATTGAGCTATACATACATTATGACACGGTAAATTAACAAAGGTTTTTTTTTTCTTTTTTTTTCCAGGAAAAATTAAAATTAACAAAGTTGAAAGTTGAAACTCCTTCCTAATATTTATATAATTTTGAATTGACAGAACATTAAGAAACAAGGCTAGCAGATTTCGAAAAAAAAAAAAAAGAAACAAGGCTAGCAGGTAATTAATCTAAGTTGAGTTTTGCATAATAACATCTTGGAATTAATTTTATAGCTCAATGACCGTTGAAGAAAAGATATGCATATCCATCCAGGAGCTTCATATTCTCTTATTTTTGGTAGTTCTGCTATATACAACTTGCTTTTTGTATGATTGTATCTTTGTCTATCAACGTGATCGAGTTTTTTTTTTTTTTTTCATTTTTCCCCAAAATGGACGAAGCTTTTTATTTATTTATTCAAGGGGAAGTTACACAAGGTAATAGTGGACACTAATTTAGTTATAGTAGTATTACACGAGACGAAATTTAAAACAATCTATTATAACTTTTTTTTGAAGAAACACTTTCCTTTTTTTTCTTTTTCTTTTCCCAAAATGGACAGAATTCTTATTTATTTATTTTTAAGGGGGATTTACATGAGGTGATAGTGGACACTAATTTAGTTATAGTAGTATTACACGAGAAGAAATTTAAAACAATTTATTAGAATGTTCGATTAGGTATATGGGTTGCCACTTGCCAAGTTGCCATGCGACTCCCACTTTGTTTTTGTGAAAGAGAAAAAAAAAAAAATCTTGTTGCTCTTTCCCTTTTCTTCCTTTTTATTTTCTTGGATAGTCTCGCTATTCTTTGTTGTTGGTCAAGTGAATGAAATTATTTTCTCCTCCTCATCTAAAAGATGTTTGCTAAATCCTTATAAAAGTGAGATAAGTTGTTAACTTTTTACTAGGTACTTATAGGAGCTGCGCAACGCTGTGTAAACATGTTTTTGCATTTGATATCACTTCTTCCGTCTCATATTATTTATCTTTTTTTGGGACTTTATTTGTCCTAAATTATCTGTCCCATTTAGATAATTAAGATATTTTGATTAATTTTTACCCCTATTAAATGTGCGAAGAGAAACACATATTAAGTAAAGTTGAGGGTGATATTGTAAAGTATATGTTAAAAATCTTATAGAATTTTGTGTTCCAACAAACTTTCTTAATATTTGTGATATGGTCAAAATGGACAGATAATATGGGACGGATGGAGTAATTAATTTTCAACATATTGTTAGTGACTTATGGACTTCAATTGCTAAATGTCAACGATGCCCAATTGTTTTAAGTCATGTGTTTTGACAGATTTAAATTTAAATAAGGATCCGACCAAATATGGTCCAGTACAAATTCAAATCTAACACTTATACCCTCTCCTCACTTAAAGAAGGAAACATTTGGAAAATAAGTAATTAATGATTTTGTAAGATGATATATTGGTCACAATAAAATTTAGTTTTTGAATTCTTCATGAAAGTTGTAGATCATGAAATAACCTTTTAACAGACACTTGAATCATCTCAATCAGATACCTAGAACAAAAATTATGTAATATTAAGTAGATCATCCATTCCCTCTAACCAAAACTACTATGTTTTTTGAAGCATTTCTTATATTTGAAATATTAAATTTAGCTTTAGAGTTTTCCATGAAAGTCGTAGATCATGGAACAACCTTTTAAGAGACACTTGAATCACCTCAATCAGACGTTTGGAGGAAAAGTTATGTAATATTAAGTGGACCGCTCATTCTCGCTAACCAAAACAACTAATTTTTCGGAAGTATTTTTGATATTTGAAACATTAAATTTAGTTTTCGAGCCCTTCATAAAAGTTGTAGATCATTGAATAACATTTTAATAGACACTTGAATCACCTTAATCAGATATCCAGAGTGAAGATTATATAATCTTAAATAGACCGTTTAGCCAAACCACCTATAATTATATAATTTAAAATGTCAAAAAGACAAAAATGCCTTAAAGAGGTTTGTGAAAAAAAAAACTAGATTAAAATAATGAAAAAACCAAGTTAAATAAACCAAATAAATGTGGTGATTCCGTTAGAAATTTTTTTTATTTTAATAATTTCACTTAATTCCTACTATTATTGTTTTTATATTTATATATACTAGTTTTCCCCGCGCTTGCGCTGCGCGTGAGGGGAGTGCAGTATTTTTGGCATGTGGGCTTGTCATGGGTTAATTTGATTAAGGCGGTCTAGTATCAACATTTTTATAAGAAAATTATAAGGTAGAAACCAAAAAAATATACATGTAGTGTTAGGCTAATTTATAAGGGAAATACTTATCTCCCTAAGTTCTTACTTCACCCTCAATAGGCAAAGCATGTAATAGATGAACCTACATCAATTATAATAACATCATATAATAGAAAGCATACAACAGAAAGTATATGTAATAGCAACATTTTAATTTATATATAAGTTGTTTTCCAAGTAGTTCTAGCTACATTACACATGTAACTGAAAAGATTAACAAACATCAACAATCAGGGAAGTTTATTCTCGAAGGCAACTAATCGAAGACAACATCTGAAGAAACAGACTTCAGGCACAAATACAAACTTTATATGATTGCTACATATATTTGGTAAAGGGAGAAATGGAAATAAGCACTGAAATCAATTATCAACTACATTAGGCAATGTACTTGTGGAATTTGTAATAGTTGAAGATGGATTCAACAGGGTTGATATGTACGTATGCCATAGACATATTTAAGCTTTTATAGCTCCCTCCACGTGCGCTTTCCACAACCATTGATATTGTTGAATTTCCACGTTGGCCACCTTCTATATCATGGCCAATATTAAGGTCACACCCATCGAAATCACTATCTCAGCCCTGCTTTCACTACCACCACCATATCAGCAGAAGCTAAGTGCAGAACTCAATCAAATCAATAAGAGTATAGAAATTAAAATAGGAAAAAATTTTCAAATAGAAATAACTTGAAGCAACTTTAGAAAGTATTTATTATCATTTTAAGTATTATCTAAGTAAGTATTTATCACCATTATCTAAGTAAGTATTATGACTTACCTCCACTTCCAACTTGAACAAATTCAAGACTTTAGATATGTCTGCCATTCTCTGGCCAAAAAAGATATGTCTGCCATTCATCGGCTATTAAGCCAGTTACTCTTAGATGAAATTGGCCATAGCTGCAACAGAAATCGCACCTAGAGGGTTTGACTTGTGAAAAGCTGGGATTTAACCTGTATGTAATTCATTAAAACACATTAGATGTCCTGCTCTGGTTTAATCTCAGTTTGTTAAAATAGTATCCACTGCTCTTTTTTTTTTTTTTGTTAAAACATTACCCAAAACATGTACAACTTAGCTAAGGTAAGGATAAATATATTAATTTTGACAAACAATTTCCGAATCTAAAGATCAACCAAATCTAACTAGTTTGTGAGCAACATAGTTGCGGCTTGTACAATCAGAATTCTCAACATATATAGTAACCACTTTATATTTAACTGATTTAATACGAAGAATCTTCAGGGTGGAAAAGTTGGCTGCAAAAGGAACATAAGCTGTTTTCTATAATATACAACACTTATAAAACTGATTAATTTCAATTTATCAACAACTGAGATGCACAAACAGCAACTCCAACCAAGCATAGGTCTTTTAAAATCCTTGGTAAGAAGTGAGTACTCATCAAATGTAATAATGAGAATAAAGATCAGGGATGCAGGCAATTCTCAATTACCACAGGCATTCTTATTAATCACAATCATTCTAAACAAAGCTATCATATACATATAATTTGATGACAATAAAGATCAAGTTGGATTCACCAAACCAAATAAGCACCCAAGATAAAGATTAACATCTGCATCATATTATTGATGAGATTCTGCAACTCAAGACTAAATGCCTTCTGTCTTTTTGGACAAAATCAAAACTTTAGGCCTAAGAATCAACATATTTAATCTTAAGCTATAATGCCATAGTTTTGAGTTCAAGAACATCTAATGCGTTTGAGATAGTTGGGAGTTGAATGTGAACTTTAAAATTTCAATCTCCATTGTTAACCAAAACAAAGAAATACTAACCGTGGAAAAAGCAAACATACAAAAGGATTGGATAAGAGAAGATATAACTCAAGCAGGACCTCCAGCAAAAGATTGACTTACCTGCATCATATGCCATTCTTGAAACCCAATGCAGAACTTGGGGTTTTGATAGTAGAAATTATCATAAAGATTAGCATTTCCAGTAATTTATCTCATGTTTGTACAAACTAAAAACAATTTCAATTAGATTAAAATAGATTCTGTAAAAGGAAATAACAGAGATTTCATCATCAACCCAAACAACAACATACCTGTAAACAAAGAGAGGAAGCTAGTTTTGTTGTAGGCCCAACCTGAAAGCAAGCAAAGCCGAAAGCAAGGAAGTTTTGAGACCGTATGAAGATGATCAGAACTTTAAAAAACCTACAAATTGCAAATAATAATGGAAAATAGAGCAGGGGAATATGATTTTTTACTGGCTGAAAATAACCGGATTTACGACCTGAAAATCGCTGGATTACCGGCTTGAGAAAAAAAAATCATCATTCATTCTCTGATGCTCGTCTCTCCCTCTGCACCTATCTCTCCTTCTCTCAAAAGGGAAAAAAAATAAACTTACGAAAAAAGATCTAAATATATGGAAGATTAAAATGCAGAAAACAAAGAAATGAAGAACAAAATTACCAAAAAATATAGCATCAAAACAAAACCCACATGCTAATTCGTGCTCTCATTGTCGGATAATGCTCGTCCGACGGGCTTCCCGGTGAGGGAAGAAAAGGACATAGAGGGAGAAGGAAGAGAAAAAAAGAAAAAGAAGGAGATGAAGACTGAAGAGAAGAAGCAGAGGGACTGAAGGAGAGTCCACAGACAGCAACCCCTTGAAGCGCCTTCCTTTTGTTTTTTGAGTTGAAATTACCATAAAGTCCAATTTGAGTAATTCACCCAAATCAATAAGATTTCATCTTTAGATTGGGTTTTCTGTAACTTCATTTCACCCCTTTATTGTTTGTTATGATAAATTATGCTTAATACTAATGGTGCTTTTTTAAAGTTAATGTTAATGTTAGTGTTAATGTTAATGTAGCTTCTGCCGAGTGGCTCTCATCCTGAGTCCGAGGGTGAATGGATTATGGGATTTGTCACAAACAGTGGTCCTATATAGTTTAATAGTGGAACTTAATTTGGGGCATCCAATAGAAGGGTTACCCAATTTAAGCATTGCCTCGATAGTTATAAAACTAGATGCAGTGGTAGTGGTTCAGTATTTGAAAGCAAATGTTGCTCCTTGTCATCTATATATGTTGGGTTTTGGTTAGTGATGCCATCTCACTTAAAGAGGGCCAGAAGGAAAAAAAATCGCCATAGACAATGGGTGTGTGGATTTTCTAGCAAACTTGACGTAAAGCTATATATGACACTGGAATCTATTTTGGTTGATCTTCTGTTGGAACTCATTCCTCTTCTGGATACAGATGCTATATGGATGTGTTAGTCTAAAAATTTAAACTGCTTTGATTGTTTTATGTATAATTGTTTTATGTATAAAAAAAGAAGTTAATAAGCACTTAAATAAGCAATTAAATTTTTTTGTACTTATTATATAAGTAACTACATAAGATGTTAGAGGTATAATAAATTGATAATGTATTATATGTATTGGGCTTTAGAGGCTTTAGAATAGCCTGGTTTATGTTTAGTTAGGGTTGTTAATCCTTGTGTATAAATAGCCTATTATAATCAATGAGAAGCAGCTTTTCCCCCCAAGTTTTACATGGCATCAGAGCTTGATAATTTCAGATTCAAAAACCAAACCTAGGGCGCATAACCAAATTGTCAACAATGGCAGATGATACCAAATCTCATCCTGAAGCATCTATGAGCGCTTTGAGCACCGTCTTGATTGCATTAAGCACATCGAATACTCAGATTTTGCATCCTATGAATGATATCACTAGTCCACATTACCTCTCCAATGCGGACTGTTCAACCACTAATCTTATAATGGTTGTGTTGACAGGTACCGACTATTCTATATGGAGGAGGACTATGACAAATGCATTGAAAGGTAGAAACAAATTGGCTTTTGTTGATGGATCCTTGGAGAAACCAACGACTGACATTAAGGAGGATTTTGCTTGGAAAAAGTGTAATTCCATGGTAATCACATGGTTCAATAATTCCATTGCTCAAGAATTACATAGCGGTGTTGCCTTTTATGAAATAACATATGATATCCGAAGGGATCTTCATGAAATATATGACCGTGTTAGAATCACGGTGTTATACCAAGATGAAAGCTCTTTGGAATGAGGTTAATGTTGTTTCCAAAGTCTTAAATTGTTCTTGTGGTGGATTTGAAAGAGTTGAAAGCGGAAAAGGAGCAGGAGTGACTTCATCAATTTCTATTTGGTATTAACATGGATAAATTCAAGACACTGCGTTCACGATACTAGGTATGGATCCTTTACCATCCATGCATCGTGCTTATGCCATGCTAATAACAGTGGAGAAACAGTTATCCATTGGCACCAATAGGGTCCCAATTGAAGTGGTAGCCTTTACCGTGAAACCAAGTTGTCAATCATCGCAACAAGAGAAGGTCACTAAAGGAGCTGAATGTGACAAACCCATTTGTGGACATTGTGGCATACCTGGGCATCCTAAAGAAAAATGCTATCAATTAATTGGGTATCCAACTGGTTGGGGTACAAAAGGTAATAGAGGTAGAGGCCACGGTGGACGCTGACAACAAGGCGCTGCGAATACTGCAGTGACAGGGGGAGCTAGTAATTTTACCCAACAAACTATGGGTAGTGCAGAAAACAAAATTCCTGAATTATCACAGGAGCAAGTTGAACAACTTTTATCGCTCCTTAGCCCTAAAAAGAAATTGAGTGCATCAGCTAACTTTGTTGGTAATGTATCTGTCCTTAATAATTCCTCTTATTGGATTTTTGATTCCGGAGCGTCAGACCATTTGGTCTCTGTTAATACTTGTTTGATGAATTCACAGCCATTAAGTTCTAAGGTTTCTATCAGCCTACCAAACAAACATAAACTAAATGTTGAGTCCCATGGAATTGTCCATCTCAATGACAAAATAAAACTTGATAATGTTTTATATGATCCATCTTTTACCTGCAACCTAATTTCTATCAGTAAAATCACAAAAAAACCTAAATTGTGTGCCCTTATTTTTCTATACCTTTTATGTTTTACAGGACCTTACCACAAAGACTCTGATTGGAGTGGGTGAAGAATGTGATGGTTTGTACTACTTCAAAGGATTTTATGTCAAGTTACTTGCAACAACGTAAAGAGGTCAATAGAAATTTGGCATAGTAGATTGGGTTATTGTTCTTTTCAGCGTTTGTCTTTGATCAATTATCAAAATTTTCTTTCCAATCACATGAAGAATGTTGTCATGTTTGTGATCGAGCAAAGCAAACTCGTTTATCTTTTCCATTGAGTAATAGCAAGTCTAAATTTACTTTTGAATTACTTCATTGTGATATTTGGGATCCTTATCGACACCGATCTAATTCCGGTGCACATTTTTTCTTGACTTTGGTGGATGATTGTACTAGATGTACTTGGGTATATTTGATGAAAAACAGATCTGAAATTTACCCTCGTTTTCAAGCCTTTTATACCCTAGTTCAAAACCAACACCACACCACCATAAAAAGACTTTGAAGTGATAATGCACAAAAAACTGTGCAAGGACCTATGAAAGTTTTCTTGGAAGAAAAAGGAATTTTTGATGAAACTTCTTGCATAGACACTCCACAACAAAATGGGTAGTGGAGCGCAAACATAGACATCTTTTAGAGGTTGCTATGACTTTTAGGTTTGAAGCCAACCTACCTATCCGTATTTAGGGTGAACGTGTCCTCACTGCTGCCTATCTTATCAACATCGCACCCACACCAAAATTAAATGCAAAAACACCATATGAAGCTTTACTCAACAAATCACCTAAGTATAACCATTTACGTGTTTTGGTTGCCTTTGCTATGTACATGACATCAACAGGTCAGGAAATAAATTTTCTCCTCGTGCACACCGTTGTATTTTTATCGGGTATCCTCTTAGTAAAAAAGCATATCGAGTTTATGGTTTAGAGAGTCACAAAATCATGGATTCAAGGGATGTCATTTTCTATGAAAATATTTTTCCTTTTAGCATGTCTACAAAAGAGTCTCATTTATTACCAAGTCATGTTTCCAAAAATCCACCTTTTGTTGAAGATGATCATCCATTTGTTACGGTTGATTAAAATGTTGGAGACAGAACACAAACGAACCCACCAAGTAACACACAAGTTACCAGGGGCGGATCCAGGAATTATAACCAGTGGGGGCACATTGATACATATGGTTAAATTTATCATATAATTATGATAAAAAAATTTGTTATATAATATATATATATATATATTGTATTTTAATTTTAGTGCGTAAACTCTACATTAAATGAAAATATTACAATAATTCCCTACGAGTTTTCACACTTTGAAACTGTTGCAAAATGTTTTTATTATCAATTCTTCCTCTTTATAAGGTATTTTTCCATAACTATTTAAATTAAATAAAATATTTATATAAGTTGAAATATAACTTAATACATACCCAAATGCAACTATGATAAAAATTTTAAAATAACTAATTGCATAATGCATATTCTATATTTAGAATTTTAATTTCCAACTAAACAAATAAACATCATAGTTACAAATAATTAAATAAATATAAAAATTCCCTTTAATTTAAACAAATGATAAAGGCATAAAACAATATTACTATACAATTAAATTATTCAATAACTCTATATTAAATGAATATTTCTAATGAATTATAAAATTATAATAAAACAAATAATTGAATAAAATTTAATACTTACTTAAAGTCTTAAACAAATGATTAGGCTTGAAAAGATAAAAGAAATATTAGTAAATGAGTAAAAGATGTGGGGATAGATGGGACCCAAAGAAAATTTATTTAATATAAAACAAGTGGTTCAGTTCGCGCTGACGCGTCGAACATTAAAAAATTTGGATTGTTTAATAATTACTTCTATTGAATGCAATCGCTCGATGTTGAAAAAATGTTTCAAAGTTACAACATGATCTAAAATTTATTATATTTCTAAATAGCAACTATTAATCTGGAAAACTAGATTTGCTTGAAACATATTATAATGTCTACCGTTTAAAAACATACAATACCTAAATGATTAATCTATTTTTTTATCTACTATCACAAAAATTAAAGACTATGCCAATTGGAGAAAATAATTGTATGTCTTAAGCCATTCTAAATGAACTTGAATTAAGTAACTATTAATTCCACTTCTTTATATTAATAGTTAATGCAAAGTTCTATTTAATTAAAAAAAATAGTTAGTATAGATGAAGGATTAGTTTTCTCTATATCACCAATCATGGATTATTTAGCTTTTCAATACACTAAAGAGGAATTCTCCCAACAATAAATACGTCTACACTAATGACTTCCCAAAACAGTTCCAAAGGACATGCAATTACCAAAATGACCAAATAGGTAAAGGAAAGATAAAAATCTAGTTTGGAGTTTTCTATAATTTACCAAGTGAGAAAAGACAAAAAAGGACAAAACGCTGGCTCCTCATCAATTCTGATTTGGAGCCTTTAGTAATTTCATTGGGGTTTCAAATAATATTTACAAGTTGATCGGCTCGCGCTAGCGCGTCGAGTATTCTTGATTTGTGACTAACAAATATTTTAGTTATAGAGTTTTTTCTTTCTCAGTTCTTATGATATATGTGAGTAGGTGGTTAGCAAATTCGATATTTGGAGCAGGTCTTATAATTGAAGAATTAATCTTACAAAGTAAAATAGTAGTGCCTTAAAACATGTTGTAGAAAATAAAAGTTTTTGCAGTTGGTGTCATACTATTTCCCCTTTTTTTAGAGTTGTTATCACTTAATTTATCGAATAAAGATAGAAAAATATATTGCAATATAAGAAAAAACCATCATTTCATGAATTTATAAGACTATAATCAATTTTTTTTTTTGAAAAATAAGACTATAATCATTCTATTTGAACATGAAATATATAATAATGCAAATTTTTTTTTAAAAAATACAATATTGAATTCATGGGATAAATTTACTATTAAAACCACAAATAATTGTGTTCACATTCACCTTTGGTAAAAGACCAAAAAGTAGAGTTATCCATCTCAACATTAACCAAAGTTTAGGGACTTAAAGTAATTTGGTAGGTGGAAAATGACTAAAATGTTTAATAATCTAGTCCCTCATTAACCCAAACATGGGATTAAATAGTAAATTCATAAGTCTGGAGGAAAAATGAATGATGATAAACTAATTGAGGGCTTAAAGTAATTTTGTCAATGGAAAAAGACTAAAAACTAAAATATTTAGGCTGAAATCTCAAATAAGTCCCCCAAGTTTGCCTTAAATCTCAAATAAGGGTCCGAACTTTAAAAAATGTCAAATAAGGGTCCCAACTTTTTGGGAAGGCTCAAATAGATTCATTATGTCAATACAATCGGAGCGTGAGTCACACTGTAGAAAAAAATTGTGTGAACAAATAAGGAATTGACATGTGAATTTTGTAATTA
The DNA here is from genome assembly GCA_001974825.2 of Corchorus olitorius. NCBI lineage: Eukaryota > Viridiplantae > Streptophyta > Magnoliopsida > Malvales > Malvaceae > Corchorus > Corchorus olitorius. The sequence goes on along the minus strand of AWUE01015006.1, from coordinate 22,048 downwards.
TGATTTTAGGAAATTAACTAACATAAAATAAAAAATAAAATACAAAATAACTTTTAATTCAGGATTAAAAATAAATAAACACATTAATTACGTTAAAAACCCTTATTAACAGTAGGGTTAAACTTAATCATCTCCCTATCAAATGTCGATGGTACTCTAGTCCAAAATAAAAAAAAATTACATCCATTATGGTCGAAGTTTGAAGCTAAAAGTAAAAATCAGTTTAATAGAATGGACCTATTTGAGCTTTCCCTAAAAGTTGGGGCCCTTTCTAAAGTTCGGGCCCTTATTTGAGATTTATGGCAAAGTTGGGGGACCTATTTGAGAATTGAGCCAAATATTTAATAATCTAGCCCCTCATTAACCCAAACATGGGATGAAATAGTAAATTCATTGAAGTAATAATGTTAACATTAATAGTACTTTTTGGTAATTAACCAAGTGAGAAAAGACAGAAAAGGACGAAAAACGTTTAAACCAAGCCTCCTCATCGATCCTCAAAAGGGACATTTAGTAATTTCATTGGGTGTTTCAAATAATATGTAGTATATACAAGTTGATCGGTCCGCGCTGGCGCGTCGGACATTCTTTGTTATAGATTTTGTTATTATTGTTTGAATGCAGAAAGGATTTCGTTTCAAAATTTTGTAATTTTATTAGTATTTTGTGTATCTGTGAAGTAGTTTGCTAATTAAATGGATCTCAATTTTCTATATATATAACTTATTAATGGTGGTTGAGTTTTATAACTATAAAATTCATTTTTTGTTGATAAAATCGTAGCTTGTAATCCATTTCTAATTCTTGGATATTAATCTTGGCTACTTAAAATATTTTCTTTCTCATAAATCTAATTAAATTCTTTCTATTACTATAGTTTGAGAAAGATGAGAGACGCTTTTATTTTTTAAAAGAAAATCATTAGATTTTAATGGGTTTTACACATAAAATTACAGAACTAACCAAATTAGGAAGCACAAATGTAGGACACAAAGTGGGCAAATGGGTCTTCCAAAAAAGTGGCAAAAGACCCAAATGAATGGTGATTGAGGGGCTTCTTAGTAAATAAATAATACATGATTTGATGGTCAATAAATGCTTTCACATTTAACTGGTTAAAAACTCTTGCTATTACAAAAAAGGGTTGGAGGAAAAGGGAATGGTGAGAAACTAACTGAGGGTCTTCTTAGTAATTAATCAAGTGAGAAAAGACATAAAAGGACAAAAAATGTTCAAATCGAGCCTCCTCACCGATCCTCAAAAGGAGCTTCTAGTAATATCCCTGGGTGTTTCAAATAACATATAGTATATATATTAGTATTAGTATAGTATATTAGTATATAAGTATATATATATATATATTATATATATATATATATATTGGTCTATTTGAAATTTTGAATACTCTTCACATGGGATTTTGGATACATTATGTATAGAATGGTCTTTTTTTGGATGCACTATGTATATAATGGTTTTTTTTATATCTCAGTGGGGGCACAATTGAAAATTTTATAATTTTTTTAATGCATATAAATGGGCTTCTAGGATCTGAGTGGGGGCACGTGCCCCCAGTATCTCCATAGTAGATCCCGTCCTTGCAAGTTACTAGTAGTGAACCTTTAAATATGACAATTTCTATAGGAATGTCTAGTGGTGAAGGAGATTTACCTCTTGCTCGACCGGTGCGAGTAAGACGTGCTCCACCTTATTTGCAAGACTATGAGGTTGATGCTTAAGGAGTAGTATAATCCATCCAACCTATTTCCAACGCAGTTTCTTCTGGTAAGGCATATCCTATCTCTTGTTACTTGTCCAATTCACGCTTTCATGACCCTCACAAAATTTTCATTGCCACAATTAACGCCTTTGAGGAACCTAAGCCTTATTTTCAGGCTAAGAATGATTCAAAATGGCAGTAAGCAATGATGGAAGAAATCGAAGCCTTGGAAAGAAATCACACTTGGGACTTGTGTTCTTTGCCTCCTGGCAAAAAGCCTATTGGTTGTAAATGGGTTTATAAGATAAAATTTAAAGTTAATGGCACAATTGAGCGTTATAAGGCGCGGTTAGTAGCAAAAGGTTACACACAAGTTGAAGGGATTGATTATAATTAGACATTTGCACCTGTTGCTAAGTTGACCATTGTACGTAAGGGTGTCCAGAACCGACCTGACTCGAAAAACCCGATCGGTTCTTTCGGTTTCGGGGTTTATGGGTCGGTCCATATGGTTCTGTTGGGTTACTCGGTGCAACCCGACCTAATAGTCGGGGTCTCGGTGGGTGATCGGGTTCGGATATGCAGACCCGAAACCAACCGAGAACCCGATAGTTTTTTTTTTCATAAAAATAATAAATATATATCATATATATTAATTTATATATTTTTTTCTAATTTTATACCATATATATATATAATTATATACTGAAAAGAAAAAAAATAAAGATTTCATTTCATCAAAATTGTTTCTCTCTCCTCTGTCGGCACTCCTTTTCTTCTCTCTGAAAACCGTCTTCTCCTCTCCCGTTTCTTACCGTCGATCGACGCCGGCGAGCCTCTCGACAAACAGTCAGAGGTCGGGACTCACGGCGTCTTCTTCCTCCGGTGTCTTTTTCTTTATCAAAGCCTCGATTTGAGTTGAAATCCAAACCCTAGTTCTAAAATCCCCAATCCCCAATCCTTCGAAATTCTTCAAAATTTTCAGTTTTTATTTTGATTTCCTCTAAAGTACCTTTCTCTTGTGACTTTGGTGGGCATCCCGGTGAAATGGACAACCCCGACATGTTGAACTATGAAAATGAAGGTAAAAGTTGAGTTTAAATGATGAAGCTTTGAGTTTTCTTTAATTTGGTGATTTCTTGTCTATAAGTTCAGTTTAAATGATGAAGTTTAGTTTAAAGTTCAGTTTGCTATTTAAAGTTCAGTTTAAATGATGAATGAAGCTTTGGGTTTTCTTTTGTTTGTGGTTCGTTAATGGGTTAAGGGACCATAATGTTGGTTTTGTAGTGGGATAATGCACTTGTTTGTTCTGCTCGTATTAAGTAACAACGTTGTTATACCTAATTTAGTTAGGCTTGGACCAATGCTTGAGCACACAAATTTTGAAAGCGTAATATGTAGTTATGCTTATTCAAATTTTCATTCTTGGTTTAAGCTTGTACGTACTGCTTCTGTCTCTCTGAGCAATAGGGTTATGTTTTGGTTAAGACAACACATGACTTTCTTGATAGCTTTTAGTTTTTTTGCTACTTTTTGTTTTTTGTTTCTTGTTGAAATGTTATCTTGAGTTTGTCCTGGTTTTACTTTCTCTAATTAGTATGATGACTAATAAATTCATATTTTATATAGAAAGCAATCTCATCCTCTCATTCTCTCTCTTTCTGTCTTTCTTTTTTAAACCTAATCTTTTCTTAATTATTTCCAAAAAAGGAAAATATTTTCTATTGTGTTAATTAGCTTTTAGTTACATGTTGTTTAACCTTGTTGGTGGAGATTATGCTTGTTTAAAGATTGTTTTCTTAACCTTCACTATACTACTAAAAAGTAACAGATGAGGACATAATTAATTTCATTAAGCCACTGTGGTCTGACTTGTTGTCTAAACAGTATACATAGCCAAATTTGTATTTTCTTGTTCTTTTATTCTGTTTTGCTGTTAATTGAGCCATATGACTGCTGAATTTTGATGCTTTTAGAGTATGTACTGTGAGAAAACTTATGGCAGCTTATTAACTGCATATTATACTCCATTAGTCCATTGCCTTTTCAAACTTTCGAATTCCCAATTATATATTTGAAGTTGCTGCTTCTTGGATGATGTATCATGTTTTGCTATTATTATATGATGTATACTGTTTTACTATTATATTTGAAGCTGCTGCTGCTTTTTAGCTGTTTTGTTTGCTTTTTGTGTTTACTGCCATTTGTTGTTTAGTCTTGATACTAATGAATTGAAATTAAATAGCACTTTTTTTTTGTAGGAAGCGAGAACTCGAGTTCCACAGAAGTTGGACATCTAGTTGTTGCCACTGCCCCGTCCCTTGATCCTCAAAATGAATCCCAACCAAGGGCAAAGTCTGAACATACCTCAAAGAAGCGGAAAGTGCCCACTAAGCCTGCTGAAAAAAGACCAAAACAGTGGTCTCAGGTATGGCAGCATTTTACTAAGTATCAAGATCCTACTAGTAATGAACAAAGAACTATTGTGGAAAGGACTATGCTGCTGACTCTAAAAGTAGTGGGACTAGTACAATGAAGAAGCATTTGCTTTAGTCTATTAAGATGCCTAAAGGAGCTAATGTAGATTTTAATCAAACTGAATTAGTGTTTAAGGTTGGGGAAGATGGGTCAGGGGCTGTTGGAGCTTGGAAGTTTAGTCAAGAGTGAATTCAAACTTCCATAGTAGAAATGGTCATTAATGAAGAGATCCCATTTAATTTTGTTCAAACAAAGGGGTTTAGGAAAATTCTATATAATGCTTGTCCTAGGTTTCTTATGCCTTCTAGACAAACTGTGGGTAGGCATTGTGTGAAGATGTATAAGGAGGAGAAAGTTAAGCTTAAAAGGCTTCTTACTTCCAACACTAGTAGGGTTTGTTTCACTACGGATACATGGACTAGTATTCAAAGAAACTCCTACATGTGTGTGACGGCTCATTATGTGGATAATGGGTGGGTTTTGAGGGAAAAAACAATCAATTTTTACCCCATTACAAGTCATAAAGGTCAAGATATGGGTAAAGATTTAGAGAAGTGTTTTAAGGATTGGAAATTGGATAGGATGTTAACCATCACGGTGGACAATGCACAAAGCAATGATGTTGCAATTGGCTATTTGAAGAAAAAGCAAGAGCAATCGGGGAGTAGTTTATTGGGTGGGAAATACCTCCATATGAGGTGTATTGCCCACATTCTTAATTTAATTGTAAATGATGGGTTCAACTCAATGGATGGGTCAATTGAGAGAATTAGGAACTCGGTGAGGTACATTAGGAACTCCAATGCAAGGCTTGCAAAGTTCTTGGAGTTGGCTAAGAAAGAAGGAATTAATCCCAAGCTTGGCTTGATGGGTGATATGTGCACTAGGTGGAATTCCACCTAGTTAATGTTGGAGCGTGCTATCACATTTGAGAAGGTCTTTCAACAATATGATTATGAAGATAGCAAGTTTAGAGATGACCTAGAAGCCAATTGGGGGGTGGGGGGGGTGGGGGAGGGTGCCTAGTACTAATGATTGGGAGAAAGCTAAGAAGCTATGCAAAGTCTTCAAAAGTATCTACAACCTCACTAGCAAAGTTTCGAGGAAGTCCTCTTTTGACACTTAATTTCTTTTTTTTCTTAAGACATTTAACTCCTATATGTGTTAATTAAATTAATAAATTCTATTTTAGGTATAGGTACATCTTATGTCACTTCCAACACTATGTTGCTTGAGGGAATTAGAGAAGTTTCCAAGTTCAGATGTAAGTGGCATGGCTGAGATAATGAAGACAAAGTTTGACAAATATTGTGGTAGCTTGGACAAGATCAACATGCTTGTCTACATTTCTGCTATCATGGACCCGAGGAAAAAGTTGAACTTTGTGGAATTTTGCTGCAAAAAGATGTACCCTGGTGAAAATGCAAAAGTCACGACCATGGTAGCCAAAATCAAAGAAGCGCTTGTTGAGCTTTTTGCGGAGTATAAAAGGGTTCTGCAGCCGGGTAATACTCCTCAAAACCAAGTTCTGAATCAACCTAGTACTGCCTCTAATGTTGTTGCTGGTGGTGATGGAATGGGGCTCGATGATGATGATGTCATGAATGAGTTTAGGGTGTTTAAGATGGAGAGTGGAAAGGAAGAAAATCTTACTAAATTGGACAAATACTTGAAGGAGGATACTAAAAGGGATGAATTTGATGTATTGGGTTGGTAGAAGGTTAATAGACATAGATTCCCCGTCCTTTCTTCACTTGCTAGGGATTGCTTGGCGATTCTCGTCTCCACTATGACATCCGAATTTGCCTTCAACACAAGTGGTAGGGTACTAGATTAAAAAAGGAGTAGTTTGAACGCAGCAGTTGTCCAAGCTTTAATTTGCTATCAAGATTGGCAACGTGGAGCTCAACAAGATCAAACCGGGGCCGAGGAGGATGAAGATGACGAATGCTTTGATCAAATTGGTATAGGTAATATTTAACCTTTGATATTTACAAAGAATAGCTCTTAATTGTTTATACTTTATAATTTATATCCTTTAATATACTGACATAATTGTTGTTTTTATCTTGCTTAGAATCATCCATGAGGTCATTGGATCCCATCATTGATGCACCTTGACATTTCCTTACTTTGCTGATGAGCTTGAAGTAAAATAATATTAACTGACTTGTGAAATAGCTACTGTTTTTATACTGTTTTTATTGCTGCTTTTGTTGCTATTTTTTTGTTGTTTAATGGATCAATTGCTTGCTTTTTTTATACTGTTTTTATATTGTTTTTATATTGTTTGTTGCTGTTTTACTGCTTTTTGTTGTTGTTTTGTCGCTGTTTTAATGCTGATTTTGTTGCTGTTTAATGGATCAATTGCTGTTGTGTATAAGCTTATGATTGCTTTCTAATTTCTTTACTGTCTTTGGCTCTTTGCCTTGAATGTTGTTGTTTTCTTGTAGGCTTGCCTTGTGTCTTGCGAGTTTGATATCAACTATGAAGCCTTGCTTGCTGCTGATTTCCAGATTTTCTGCCTCACTATCTTTTGATTTATATAATCATATATTGTGTTCAATGTATAGAACAATAAACACTCATTTAGTCATTTTGCTAGTACTTAGTCTTAGGTAGTAGAAGTAGATGCTGCATGCATCAAGTTTTTTAGTATTTGCAGGCTCTTTTGTAAGTACTTTGTGCAGTATAGCCATAACAATACAAGTTAAGTTAGGCTTAGAATTTAGAAAGCTAAAAATGGCTTCATCTAATTGTATAGAACATTAATTTGGTGGCTGCTAAAGGTTGTAAATCACTCTAACTGTCTAACATTTACATTTTGCAACTTATTTAGACTTTACAGACCTGACTTGAAGGTTGAAAGCTAAATGAAAATTGTTACATATTTGTTGTTGTTTTCTTGTACTGTGAATTACCCGACCCGACCGAGAATCCGACGGAACCGACCAAGTCGGTTCTCGTCGGTTCCAAGACTACTCGAGTCGGTCCTCGGTTCCATTTTAGATCCCTCGATTCTGTTGGTTTTGGAGTGGAACCGACCCAAATGACCCGACACCGACCCGATGGACACCCCTTGTCGTTGCCTACTTGCAATTGTTTCCGCAAAGATCTGGGGTTTGTCTCAAATGGATGTGAACAATGTATTTTTACATGGTGACCTTCATGAAGAAGTTTACATGATTCCACCACCGGGATTCCCTAATCCAGGAGATGATCGAGTATGTCGCTTGAGGAAGTCCCTTTACGGCTTGAAGCAGGCTTCAAGCTAATGGTTTGCAAAACTCACTTCAGCTCTTCTTCAATACGGTTTTCATCAGTCACGAGTAGATCATTCATTATTTACCTTGACAGTTGAATCATCAATTCTTGTTGTTCTTGTTTATGTTGATGATTTGATCATTGCTAGTAATGACCCTTCCTTGAGTGACAGGTTCAAGCATTATTTACAAACATGTTTTCATGTTAAAGACTTGGGAACCCTCAAGTATTTTCTTAGTTTTGAAGTGGCACGCACGGTCACCTACAAGCATATACCTCACATAACGGAAATATACTCTTGATATACTTTCAGATTCGGGTATGATTGGTTCTCGCCTAGTGTCTTTTCCCATGGCTCAATAGCAATAATTGGTGTTAGATAACAGCCCCTTGTTGGATGATCCCAGTGCTTATCGCCGGTTAGTTGGTCGCTTGATTTATCCAACAATTATTCGACCTGAGATTACATATTCTGTGAATTTGTTGATCCAATTCATGCAAGAGCCTCGGAAGACATATATGGATGCTGCTTTGCGGATTCTACGATACATCAAATCCTCTCCTGAACAAGGATTACTTTTTCCAGCTGATACTGATTTTCATTTGTCAGCTTTTTGTGATGCTGATTGGGGAGGATGTGGTGCCAGTCGCCACTCTACGAGTGGTTTCTTTATTATGCTTGGTAAAGCTCTTATTGTTTGGAAAACCAAGAAACAAAATACGGTTGCCAGGTCTTCCGTTGAAGCAGAATATAGGTCGATGGCTCTCACATGTACAGAGTTATTATGGTTACGTGCCTTGTTGAACGATCTCTCTGTTCAACATTATTCACCCATGTCTCTATTTTGTGACAATCAGGCAACCTTGTATAATGCCAACAACCCAGTTTTTCGAGAGCGTACTAAGCATGTCGAAGTGGATTGCTATTTTATTCGTGATCATGTGCTTGCTGGAGATATTCGCACTCATTATGTTGCCTCGAAAGATCAAGTTGCAGACTTATTCACCAAAGCCTTGGGCAATGATGATTTTCTCTCATTACGATGCAAGTTGGGCATTACCGATCTTCATGCTCCAACTTGAAGGGGAGTATTATGATGTATATATGTATTGGGCTTTAGAGGCTTTAGAACAGCCCGATTTATGTTTAGTTAGGGCTTTTAATTCTTGTGTATAAATAGCCTATTATAATCAATGAGAAGCAGCTTTTTCCCCAAGTTTTACATATTACAAATTATATAACTTTTTTTCCAATGGAATGCAGTTTTGCATAAGCATAAGAAAAAGAAAATACTCAACTTGAAATGTAGGCATTCGGAGACTTTTTTTTTTTAAAATGAAAAAGGGGAAGGTACAAATCTAGCTTAGAACTTATAACCACGTGAGAAAGATCACCCCTCTAACATCTGCAACAAAGATTTGCTTGGTGCCTTGGTGAATCAATCTCACATGCAACCTTCTAAAGAGCATCAATTCAGAAGTTTCCCTCTACCCTTTGGAAGGGTATGTTGCAACTTGCATTACCATTATTTGCCTACCAACAGTTAGACATCTTGGATAAGAGCTCGCAAGGGATGATTGAAGACATTACTTTGCTAAGATAAGATCAATCATCACTGTGCAATCCAGCTCACATACAATATCCCTATAGATGCATTGCGATTTGTTCTATATGATTTGCGCCAAAAATCTCTTTGCGAGTTTTTGTGAATAAATCTTGTAAAAGTGCGGGGCGTGCCAGTCAATTTGCTGAAATTGACAAAGATTGCGGATACGTAAAGTTGTTGCTGGTTGCAGCAGATTACTAATTAGACGAATGTATTTGTGGGAACTGGATCAAAGTCACACTGAAGCATTTAAATCATCGATCCTAGATCTGTTTTTCAAAATAATTGTATTCAAAGGTTGTTCTTGATGAAACAGAGAGAGAATTAACAAGTAGATTGTTTTTTATGAACTTATAACATGTTACAAGTGTTTTTGAGTTCGGAGACAAGATTAAAACAAGAGAAATTGAAGAGAACAAGATTAACTCGTGATGAACAATATGAAAATCGTAGGGATTCCATTGAGAGTTTGAGAGAAAAAGCACAGAGCTTGGTTTTTGCGACAGGGCAAGTTTGTAGCGTGTTGAAGCATGCTGAAAATGAGGGAGGAGGCCACTATATATAGGGGAAGGCATGGTCCTTATAGCTTGATGGGCCTGGCGGCCTGGCCTCAATTCTGAGCTTGATGCAGCAACCTTCCTGCGTTCGTTCTTTCGCTGCACTTCAAGGAAACTTCTAAGAAATTGCTAAGATGATTTGATATGTCTCTTGGCACCATACACCATGTGAATCTACTCTGTACCATGCACTTTCTTCAACTTCCGGATTCTTCATCTCCCAGGCGCATATACGCGTGCTCGGGCTACATCTTCACTGCACAAAGTGACAGATTTGACGACGAAAGAGCTAAAACATACTTGAACTTAATCTTGAACCATTAAATCAAACATACTCTGATTTAACCATATTTAGCTTATGGTTCAAAGATAGCGAAAAATAGTTAAGGAATTGGCTTAAAATGGTGCAAAAAGCCACTTTGTCATTAATTAAAAGACTTGCAAAAGTTGTCAAAAATGGTCAAATTGGTTATGACACGAAAATGACTAGCCATGGACTATCATTAACGTTATGAACATGGCTCCATACATTTGGTGCCATATCTTGCTTAAAATTCACCTTTTCTGAGCGCGTGTCCTTAATTGAAAAGCCGGTAAAAGTTATCATTGAAATATGAAAATGGCTCAAAACCTTCATATAGCCATTATATCATGTCTAGCCCATTTCACCACTTTCATTATGCAAAAATCATGTCTAAATTGAGTCGAAAGTGAAATCTGTCCTCAATTGAAAACCGAGGAAAAGTTATGAACTGTGTCGGATTAAGCCAAGATTTCGCCAGGAGCATGTCATGAGCTAAAGAAAACATTGTGAGTACCCATCGTTGGAATCGACATGCTCTCTCTTAGTGAAATTGGCTTTTTTCTTCATATTGTCCTTAATTGCACAACGTGTAAAAGCTATAATCTCGCTGCACCTGAGGAAACGCAGGGTTCGGGCCGCTCGTACTTGCTTAGGTGAGCATAAAGCATCCATGCCGCCAACACCAAGTCCAATTATTGAATATCATGTCCTTGCGCAAAACATTAGGTGATTGCTGCACTTGAGGAAGCAACTCTTTTCTTACGTCGAAAGCGGTGTAGCATGTACTGAATTCTCTCTGCGCCGTCATTATTTCTCTTGAGAATAATAATAATTATGAAAATAATTATTATTCAATTAATTTCGGCCCAATATTAAGAAAATAAAGTCTTTTCCTAATTGGAATAGGCTTAAGCTAGCATAGGATCCTACTGCAATTAGTATTTAAGATTAAATCCTGACCACACATCTTAATTAGATAAGTTCAAAGACCAATTTACCCTCAATTGTAAATTGAGGTATAAACCATGACAAGTCATAAATTACTTCTATGAGTTTATTAAGCCATTGTTATTAATTTCAAAATTACGACTACTTTTCATCTCATTGTAAAAAAAATAATAATAATTATCAAAGGACACATCGATTCTGGCCAAGAAAAAAAGGACACATCGATTAAAAAAAAACTAAGAATGTATCCTCTACAATTACGCTGTAATTTCTAGTCACAATTTATGATCTTATATATACGGTTCATATTAGAGTACACAATATCTCCTTATAAATCTTTACTAGATCAATGGCACTCACTATGTGAGTGTAGAAATAAAAAGTTAGTTTATAGTAATTTTCTTTTTTAACACAATTAAATTCGTAGTTTTTTTTAAATAATATAAATAAAAATTAATTACTATATATATCCCTGGTGGTTTTATTTTCGAATGGGTAGTTTTTATTTTTGGTTTTTAATCTTTTAAAAACTGAATTTGAATCCGAATCAACAATCATGACACAAACTCAGGACTTGATTTTATAATTAGTATAGACTGATGAGAGTATTTTGGAAAGGAAATTGGAGTCAATCATAGAAATGGACTTGGAAAAATGTGTAATGGCACAGACAAAGAAAAGGAGGAGCTTGGGCTGAAGTCGAAGCTGTCCGAACATGCCGACGAACAACCAAGACAACAAACTAAAGCAAAGTTGGGTGACTCCAAGGCCCAACAGTCAATTAAAGTGTGGCCTATGCCAAATTACTTTAATCGAGTTACAATAGGTTTGGGTTCGGCTGGAAATGATCCAAGCCTAAACCAAACGAATGGGGCTTTTTTTGGGGGCCGAAAAACCAAACGAGTGGTTTTAATATTTAACCTTTTACATGTTTTTATCGGAGTTAATTTAGATTGGTTAGGCTTAAACTTTAAAGGGGTTTTAGAATAATAATGTTCAAGCTGGAGTTGAGCACAAAACATACATGAGCAATGAGCATAGTAATATGTTTAAACTTTTCCACATTAACAATTTCCAATTGATGGAAACCGACGTTTCTATCAATTGTGGCCCAACAATATATTAAAGAAAGGAGTAATTAAGTGACAATGAAAACAAGAGATCATTATTATTAGGCTTCTTTTTCGAATTGAATTCATTGTGCAAGTCCTGAAAACGTTTTATTTTTCTGAAAGCGAACCAAACACGCCTTTATATTTGAGCTCAAATCCGAATTCTAAGTTCTAACCCCAAAATCGCTTTACATTTGCAATCAGGTCCTGAAAAGTTAGCGACAAATGCATTTTTGATTTTTCCTCGGTTTTCTTATTATTCAATCAAACAAACAGCCCTCCAATCCGGGCTTTTGAGATCCCAATATATAAAAGAAATTTCAGAACTTTAATTAGCGTAGTATTCGAAGTCTTCCATCTACTCATCTTCTTCCTTTATTTTTTTTCTTAAATAAATATACTGATCAGGGTTCCATAGACTTATTTAAGCTAATAAATACTTTCCCAGAAAATTGTGCCAGTTGATATCTTCCTTAGAATAAAACAGGAAAACTCTTTTTCTAGGAACAGTGTATATCTAGGTTTTCCCGTTACCTTCATTTTTATATTTGACGTTGCCAAGCTCTCTTACTCTCGTCATAGCATTGCGGAGAGCAGTTTTGTAGGTAATGCAGAGCTTTTTTATGTATGAATTTCATGTTTTTCTTATCGTTTTCTCCCTTCTCTTTGGGGTGTATACACATATACCTGTATGCATGTAATTGTGTAAATTTGAATTTATACTATGATGTTTGTTATGAAACTTGGAACTGCTTTTTAACGTCTGTGTAATTTTCCCTTTTTTCAATTTGCTAAGCTATTGCATTAACTAACCAAGATGTACTAACCAGAGCTTCATGTGATTGATGCTTTTGCTATTTGCTTGTTGCTTTCATTTTGCAAAGTGAAATAACTGGAAAGAACACAGTTAAAATGAAAAATAATATAGTAGTAGTAATAAAAGGCCAGTGGGAAAAACTAGCAAGCATAATAATGTCTCCTTACCGAACAAATGCTGGAATTATACTTTTGAAATTTTATTAAGGCTTAAGTGGCATGCTCATGTGATTATTCAGGAAATGGTTATTTATATGCTGTTTTCTCATTCCCAAAGTTATATGATTATTATGTTCTGCAGATTACTACTGCAGCTGGGGTAAAGCTCATAGCTTCACCATTCTTAAAATAGATCTATGTTTGGAGGTCTGGTAACAGCCCCTATCAATAGCCCGCATTTGAGGAAGTCCAGTGGCAGAGCTGTTGTCTCTGATCTTGGTACAATAATTGATAAGCCTTTCTTGGACTTACTGGCTAATATTCATTTAATTCTGCTGCCAAGACCTAATATTGAATCGAATTTTTGTTAGATGACGAATTGGGAAATGGTGTTGGCAATGGTCACTTGCATCCCATTCCGATGGAGGTAAATGCCTTGAAGAGTGCAACTACACCAATGATTACTGTTGCTATAGTGCCTTCACCTACATTGTTATGGAGATTCAAGGTTTGTTTCAACGATATCTAGGCCCTTTTCTATTATTTTCTGTTTAGTTTATATCTTTGTGGTGGTGTCATTTCTTTAATAAATATGTATTGTTAATTCAAAGTAAATTCAGTCCACAGGTGAAATTTGCATTGTTGTCATTACTTTGGTTGCAAAAAGAAAAATGCCTGCATTTCCGTTGTATGTTTCAAACATTCTGTTGAATTGTTTAGGAATATATGCATTATTTCTGCCTATCTTTCTGTATGCCCCCCTCACCCATCCTTCATTGATTATTATTCTACTCGCTGAAATCCTAATGTATTTAGATATCAGGTACTATTGTTCTTACTCTGGGGCTTCATTTGCTGTAAGGTCAGTCTTATGTATATACTATTCATTTCAAAGCTTTATATTTCAGATTTTATGGTAATTGTAATAATACCAAAGGACTACAAGTTTGATCATGTTACTTGGAAGTTCTGATTGTGTATGTCAACTTATTGCAGATTGGATGGTATTCTGTGATGAGAATGAGCGTGGACCTAAGGGACCTATTTCTATATGAGGCCTTTTTGTATTATAACCCTCTTCTTCTTGTGGTTAGTTAAGATTTAGATAAAGAGATTATATGTTAAAGAACCCCTGCATACCTTTCACTTCAATTAGAAGTTTTTCTTATGGTTTTAATTTTACAGACTACAATGGTGTGGCTATGGGGAATCAATTTATGGGTGTTTTCCCAGTCTAATGTCAATTATGCCAAAATTTTTGATCTCGATCAAAATCATCTTACTCATAGAGAAATATGGAAGGTAATTGAATTTTTTGCCAAGTAGATTTTGTTTTGAGATCAGAAATTTCTACTATGTGCTGGTGGAACACTTATATGCTGGTATTGTTTTATTTGTAATCTATACTTGCTTGCCTTGTCTTCCATGCCTTGTTCTTGTTAGTAAGTGCGGGCTCCCCCCCTGCAGTGGTCTCCTCATTTTCACTGGATCATTGTTTCCTAACAGGCTTAAGTAGGCCATTTGATATGTGTTGGCAACCAATTTAGTTTCTCTTATACTAACTGAAACTCATCTTTGTCCCAAGTCTCTGCTTCTATAATAAGTTTTAAATATTTTTGACATATGTAGCTGATGTATTGTTTAGAGGGAGCAATGTTTTTTTATTGTTTTTTTGTGAAGTAATAGTTTCAGTTTTTATTCGTTTGGTCTTCAACTTTTTGCTTAAAAGTCTTTCATTAAGCCTGATTACTTATAGTACTTGGTAATTGTTCTCAAATAACTCTGTCTACAATTGTTGTATCTGCAGTGCGCTAAATGGATGACTATCATTGTTCCAAGTAGTATGACAGCATATCTTTATCTTTATTCTCATGGAGAAGTGTCGTGGGCTGCCTCACAACCAGTGTAGTAGATGCATCCTCTCCTAGTTGTATTATTTTATGCTCTTGCTCCCTGTATGACCAATAAGTTTATTATAGTTTCAACACTTCAGCATTAAAAATGAATTGCGATGCTTTATTCATGCTTTAGTCACTGATTTATATGGCCATCAGATAAAACTGATTCACATTGTAAAAATCATTCCGCAGTTATGTTTCCAACAAATAAAAGCATTTTCCTGAGATATTTTCTGGACATGGCCATTCCCTTACTGTTTTTGGCTTCTGCAAACTACTTTCAAAAAATTTATACAAGCATCTTTGTTTTTTTTTTTTGGTGGTGGGGGTGGGGTGTTGGGGAGACACAAAGATGGCTAATATGTTGGAGAAGCACTGAATTTCTTTATATTTTTAACTGCAGGTGCTTTTATATTTTGCTGTTGTGATGGTTTTGATATTCCCATTTGACATTTTTTATTTTTCCTCCCGTTACTACTTGCTAAGGACTCTTTGGCGGATAGCTTTTCCAATTCAGGTATGTTTGTAGTCTTAATTGACTTGTTTGATGATTTGGCTGCTGTTAGTAATTTATCGATTTTGTTATATGCTTATGACATTTAGAAGTATAGGCTCACTAAATTGCTTTCCTATCTGTTAATTTGTCAAGATTTAAGAAACCTAACTAGCAATAATGTAATGAAAGTTTATGTTGTTTTCCAATGTGATTTTTGTCATAGTGTATGATTGTAGGAAGACCATTAACTAACAGTCTTATATGTTTATACCAAAACCACCTAGGAAAAAAAGGATCATAGTTTTTTTGATTGGTTTTTATTTTCTTGGTTTGACATCATGTGGATGTCTTATATTTTAATCTTAAGCTGATACCATGAATGCAGGCGATAACTTTTTCGGACTTCTTTCTTGCTGATATTTTGACCTCCATGTCAAAGGTATGTGTTGTCTCTCCTACTTTTCAACTACGTAGAGCTAGAGATGCTCTAAGAAAGAGGAGATCAACCTATTGAAAGTTTGGTAAATTCCACCTATTTGAGTCAGTCACGTTACGAATTACACTTTTTTTAATCTATAATTCTGTAATCTTATCAATCTGTGTTGGGCTTTCTTTTGAGATACATAATTTTATTGTTTTGGATAGTTTGACTTACCTTAATGAAGATATTGTCAAAAATGAGGAGACTGGTTCAACATGATCCATGTAGCTACCTGCTTGTAGTGAGAAAATGCTTGATCTGTTTGATATTGTTGTTGCAATAGTTGTCTTTTCTAATAAGATGATTGGCTGCACCATTGGAATTGGTTTATTGTTATTATTATTATTATTATTATTATTATTATTATTATTATTATTGTGCCAATTTATTTTTGCTTCAACTGTAACTACTCAACGGGTTTTGTTGTTTATGGGGAATAATGAATAAGGGGTAAATTACATGATTACTGGTGTATAGCAAGGATGGTTAGCAAATAATTTTCTTCCCGCTTTTAGATATTTAATGCTATTAAAACTCGTGCAGGTTTTTTCTGATTTGGAGCGCTCTGTTTGTAGAATGGTCCATCGACAGGTTTGTGTATTAGTCTTAAACTAACTGATTCATGCATATTAATTCGGAGTTTTTACATATCATGGCTATCACTTGATTTGACATGGACAAAATTGTGCCTGACTTTTGTGTTTTGATGTGGATAAGATATTTGTGGTTCTTCAGTTTGTATTTTGAAGTTCAACCAGCCTGTCCCATCTCACCCTTGGTAACTAGCCGACACTGGACAGAAACAAGCTGAAGTATAGGGCAGAGTTTTGATGGTTCTTAGACATACTAGTTCCAATATATATATGGGGACAATGGATGGTTATGCTGTCAAAATAATGCTTCACAGTCCTGTAGGGTCTGAGAGAGGTGAAGGAACAGTAAGAGGAATGCATATTAACTTCTATACAAACTTAAGCTAATAGGTAACTTAATGCTGCAGATAGGTACTGGGATAGCATTTCATCTAATCATAATATTGACTTATTATGTCGCTTGCTCAACATATGTGGTTACAGATGGTTTTGGAATTGCACATAGTTGTTTTCATTTATGAGGGATGGAGATGAAATGCTGCAAACACGAGAACGAGCTTTACTATTTGTTAAGGAACCTTGAGAAAGATGTTCATTGTAGTAGTCTTAGTAAGCTTGTTTCTGTCTGCTAGAAATCACAAGGTTGTTCCGTTTTCGAGATAGGTATATTCATTCTGTCTTCTTGAGATAGGTTTCTTATGCATACAGGTAGCCACCATTGCATGGTTTGAAGCTGATTCTGTTTGTGGCAGTCACTCCCTCACAATTCCTTTAGTTCTCGTTTTGCCGTACCTTTTTCGGTTTTTCCAATGCCTCCGACAGTACAAGGATACGGGTGAAAGATCAACACTTTTAAATGGTATGCATGCTCAAAACTTTACAACATGATTATTTTGCTTGTCTGGTGAGGTGGAGTTAATGTCCTTAAGGAAGGTGCCAGCTATACCAGGAAAATCCTTTGGCTGTTTTACCAAGGATCTTTGATAAAATCCCACCTTCAGTAATGTATTTTTAATTATTGGGGTGCAGGGTGGGTGAGAAGGCTGGCCTGTGTAGTGATTGGGGCAGTGGCCCTGACCAGCCATGACCAAAAGTGTTGGGTTGAATTAAGTAATCAAAAGAAAGACTTGATTCACGTTTTTTATTTTGACCTTGACAAGTCTGGTTTCCTGGCATCATTTTTTCAAGAAAATGATTTAAACTAGAATCCAGAATTGCAGGATATCTTCAACTATTGAAACTCATACCCAAAAGTAAATATAATACTATCAAGTTTTACTGTTTGAGTACTGTGTTTTTAGGTCAGGATTTTGTACAAGACGTACATTGTTACTTACCATGGATTTCAATTTAGCTGTTTTAATCTCAGTTGTTGGTGAAATTGCACCTGAAACGACAACTGCCTATGGGAAAAAGGGAAAGGGTTTCATTTGGGTTATCTGTATAGGCTGTATTACAATACAGATGGTTTTGTTGCTTAGGTATTATCGTAACTTGACTTGCTTTTGGTTTCAGCATTAAAATATTCGACGGCAGTACCGGTGATTTTTCTTTCAGCCCTTAAGTACCATGTCTTACCTGATAGCTGGACCAACTTTTATCGCCCTCTCTGGCTTCTTTCAAGTGTTTTGAACTCATTGTATTCATTTTATTGGGATGTGACGCGAGATTGGGACTTGAGGTATGTAATATACTCTCCAGACTTTCCATAATCTGTTTGTCCTGCAATATAAATAAATATATAAATGACCTTACTGATGTGGATATTATTATTTTTATCTCTTCCTAGTGGCTTCACTCATATTTTCAAGTTCAATAAATCACACATCTGGTCACACCTTTTACATGGACGAATATGGGTAAGCTATTGCTATCATATTATAGCGTTAAATTCATAGCAATGATTTCATGAATTACCTAATCTTTCTAGTTGAACAATTAAAGAAATTTTGGTTAGTTCAACATTCGAATGGCATGACTATGAATAGACAATGGTATAAACTGGCTGAATTGGCAATCTATATGACCTAATTGCCCAATCAATTGATTATTGGGCCGGTTTTGGTTCCCAACTTCATATCTAAAGCATGGGCAATATTGATATAACAAGTTGTGTGTCCTCTATGGCCAGTTCAATTTGCTGCAGAAACATATGGATCATTGGAACTCACTCATTGTCTCATGTCTATGGAATTGCAGGTATATATCTGGGTGATAGGAAGCAACTTGATCCTACGTTGCACATGGACATACAAGTTGTCGTCTCATCTCCGTCATAATTACCTTACAGTGTTTACTATTTCTGCATTGGAGATTTTCCGGCGTTTCCAATGGATTTTCTTCCGTGTAGACAATGAGTGGAATAAAATCAACTCCAGGTCAAATATTCAGCTCTCCATGAATGATCCTCATGCAATCATTGAGGAAATGAAATTACTTGCTTACAATGGCCACAATGTATAGACCGCCAAATTGTTGTGTTTTGATTACAGCTTCATGGAGGTGTATCACCATGATGGATATACCTCATTTTTGCTAAAAGAAAGGTTTAATCATTCATTTTGAATCATCTATATGATCACACACACCAAAATTCTTTTATTCTTTCATACTTATTATGAGAAATTGTTTTTTTAGTGTAGTCAATACTTTTTTCTTTTTCATTTTGAAAATACATATGGAAGATTTTCATTTTTGTCAAAAATTATTTCTGTTGCTTGCATATTGGAGAATTGGAAGGACAGGGGACAAAGAGCACATGTCGTTGTAAGTTGGAACTGTTTTTTCCTAAGGTTCTGTTTTTTATGTTGAATTCGTGTAGGAAGAAGGTCTCGGCTCCACCACCGCCAATTTAACGAGGCGAGTGCAGCAGCAGCAGCAGTGTCGCCGCCATGCTATGCAGCCGCAGCTGTCCTGTTGGTACAACATGATCATGACGAGAAACTGAAGCTATAACCTGCCTGAATGTTGTTCTTTTCGAAGCCTTTACAAATTACAACACATTTCATCTACCAGGGAATAAGTAAGAATAACAATATGATGATGTATAGCAGTAAAAATGCCCCGGGGTTACATTACATTACATCAATAAGAACAAAGTTTTTCTTCTAAAAGCAGAAAGCAATTCAATTTAGTACTACAAGTGAAGGAAGAAGAGAATATTGGTTGGGTGTCGCTGCCATGTTGGATGGCAATGGCATCCACCACGCATTTGAATGAATTGTTGCTATCCATCCAATCCAATTAAAATCAATCTTCTCCCATCCACAAGTGGGACCTGCGTTACAACCCCCATATCTCCACCATCCAAATTCTAAAGTTCCAAACCAAACCCCCAAAGTTACCCCACTCCCTTACCTAGTATATCATCTCATCAAATCCTCCATCACAGACTTTTGTAGCTTCTTTTACAGACAATGCAACCGACACGTGTCAAAAACCCAGTTCATCAGCACCTCATAAACCAGATAACACGCCCACCATGGGAAGAAGGAACGAACACACATGCACATTCCCATTCCCATTCAAACAATCTGACTATTAATTAACCACCCAATTGTCTCCAATTCTCTTCTTCACAATGCCTTAAATGCTGGCCGCCGGCGAATTCCCCGACCACCAAATCCAATCACCGGATCCAATCCAAGCCGAGACGACAACACCAAGAGTCCTGACAATAATTTCCTCAGTGCTAGAGAAGCTAGTGTCACGAAACGATGGGCTAGTTGAGGTCCTGCAGGGAGAGCAGCCAAATGGGTTGAAGGGTGGCTCTGGTCGGCTAGGGAAAAGCTTGCATGCATTTCATGGCGTTAGGGCTCCAAATATAAGCATACCAAAGTACTTGGAGAGGATATATAAGTACACAAATTGCAGTCCTTCTTGCTTTGTGGTCGGATATGTTTATATAGACAGGCTAGCGCATAAACACCCTGACTCGCTCCTCATTTCCTTGAATGTTCATAGATTGCTGGTTACAAGTGTCATGGTTGCTGCTAAGATGCTTGATGATGTGTAAGTTCTCTCATTTTAATCTTTTTTTTTTTTTGGTGTTCTATATTATACTTATGCATGAAAGCATTTGATTGTTCAAAAATTTGCCATTTCAATATATATAGTCCAACACAATGAAATTGGGTTTATATATGGAAAGTGAAAATGAGTTGACTTTTGAGGACCCTTTGCCCTGTCCTAGAACAAATTTTCTTTTTCCTGTATAGCAATAGCAAAACAAGCAAATTAATTAACTCCATTTTTTTTGGGCAATCAACTAAAGAAAAAAAAAAAAAGAAAAACTTGTTGTAATTAATATTGTTGTTGTGAATGCAGGCATTATAACAATGCTTTCTACGCTCGGGTTGGGGGAGTGAGCAATGCTGAGCTGAACCGGCTTGAAATAGAGCTGCTTTTCCTTTTGGATTTT
The DNA here is from genome assembly GCA_001974825.2 of Corchorus olitorius. Lineage (NCBI taxonomy): Eukaryota > Viridiplantae > Streptophyta > Magnoliopsida > Malvales > Malvaceae > Corchorus > Corchorus olitorius. The sequence continues at coordinate 1,195 of AWUE01015006.1, read as the reverse complement.
GGAGTCATGGTTAGCTCTCGAGTGTTTGAGAGTTATTGCTTGCACTTGGAAAAGGAGATGCTGATTAACGGTGCTAATCAACACAGAATCGATAGGGGAATAACTCTCCTTGCCATTGATGATGTCACTGAATTATCAGTCGAAGATACACACAATTGTTCTCCACCTCAAGTTGTGGACTCAAACCTTTAATGGAACTCAATTCTCTCTCTCTTCTTTTTTTTTTCCTTTTTTTGCGTTATTAATGTTTCATTTTTTTTTAAAGAAAAAAAACAAATTGAAGGAAAGCTAAGTGAAATGCAGTATTCAAAATGTTATTGTTTATACCATGATTTACACCCAGGGTAATCAGGTAATTGCTCAAAATGGATGGCCACGATTTAATCCTCTAAAGTCCTATGGATGGTTGGATTTAGTTCACCCTAGGCCAAATTCAACAAGGAAAGAGTTGAATTTTGATCTAATTTCCTTAATTACTCCCAAATTACTTATGGAAATTATGGAATTAGGAAATTAAAGAAATTAAATGTGTTTATACAGCAAGGCTGCCCCATTTTACTCCAAAAATTGGGTTTGACCGGCCTATGCCATTAAAATCGGATTTGAGCCCTCCCGGGGTAAACTTTTTACAAGTTTTCAATTAAGGACAATGTGATTAGGGTTTCGAAATTGAGGTTGAAGATGAATGAATTTGGCAATAGGTCTTTTATTAAAGTTGTTCCAAATATTATGAAGAATACTCTGTCCAAATTTCAGCTCATTACGAGCCCGGAAGAAAACTTGCATTTTGTGCAATTAAGGACAGAATTCAATCCCGAGACATTTTTTGCATGGCGATTTCACCAATTGGCACAATAGCTTGATTTTCATGCAATATTGATGCTATTTGGAGGAATTTAGCCATGTTTGTCCATTTTCATAACTTTTCACTTTTATTCAATTAAGGACAGTATGGCTAAATTAGCTCGGTTTAAGCCATTGCCTTAATCGATTTTTCATGATTTTGTCATATGAACTTAGTGATATGATATTTAGCATAATCCCATGTCCAATTGATCAAGTTTAAAGTTTCGTGGCATTTGGAGTTCGTTTCAGCACCATTTGGCTTCTCCGCACTTGTTTTTCCACCACTGCTTGCTGCACCGAGACTTCTGGAGCCAATTAAATGCAAATTTCAGAAATTAAATGTGATAAT
>AWUE01015004.1:0-28361 GCA_001974825.2 Corchorus olitorius | reverse complement strand
TGGCGCACGCACCAATGAAGACTCCGAAAGTAGCTTTGATGCCATTGGGCATAAATATGGTGAAGCCATTTTCTTCATTTGGATGAATAGGCATGGCGCTAGAGATGCCATCCCCATGGCAAGGAAGACCGGTAAGTGCAGCAATGTCCATCAAAGTAATAGACATTGGCCCACAAGGGAAGAAGAAGGAGTTCCAACACTTGTTCCAATAGCAAGATAGTGTAGCCAAAAGAGTACCATCATAATGGAATTCATACTTGGAAAGCTGAACAAAGGTTAACAAGTCTTGATCCTTTAATTGCTTCCTACAGTGCAACACAATTCTATCAACCCATTCAGGCCACCCTTTCGAACCAGTTGGCCAAGATGGTGGTTTGGTAAGCCACATATCCCAATCACGATCTTTGAGTTGGAATGGAAGTGGCGCACTTCGGTGCAAAGAGAAATATTGGCTCACTTCTTCAGAAGGTTGGCCAATAAATGAATTGGCAATAAAATCACCAGGATACTCCATTTGATTATTGGAGATTGCCAGTGCATACTCAAGATCATCCAAGGAATTTCCATGAGATTTTTGTTTGTCCTTGGTTGCTGCACCATCCTTTGTGTTGTTCTCTGCAGTCAACATAAAGAAAATTTTGTTAGAATTCTTAACAAATAACAAGTATGGTGCGTGGTACAAAAATTGCAGCCCTCATAGTGCGAAATTAAGAATGATGTGCGGCAAGTAAAGTACTGGGGTTTTCAAGCCCTTAATCGCATGAGATCAATGGCCAATTGATGCAATTCGGCCAACATGCAAAAATTGAAATTGGAAAGCAAAGTTGAAATTGCCAAAACAGTATGTGTATACGTGGTGACAATTTTGTAATTACAATGCAAAATTACAAACTTTGTTACAACTATATGATGAGAAGCAAAATTATAAGGCTGTTAAAGCCTTAATCGCATGCAACATGTATATGGCCAGGATCAACGATGCAACCATCATGCAAAAATTCAAAGCTTTGTTAAGAGAAGCAAAGTCTGCCACGTTTGATTTCAAACAAAACAAGCAATATTTGTGGCAATTGTGTACAAGCAATGGTGCGGAGATTGCACCGGGAGAAGCAAAAAACTATAGGTTGAAGCCTAAAACGCATGGAACTTGAAGTTATGGCCAAAATTATTATTTGGCCATCAAGCAAAAATTTAAAGCTTTAATCAAAACAGTTTGCTGCCACTTTCGATGGGAAACAGTAAAGTTAAATTTGGTGGCAAGTTTTGCAAAATTAGGGGCAAGCATTGTAAGCATAATGCGTTGGCACCATGAAGAAATAATCAATTCAGCTAGGGTTTATGACCAAGCCGACTAGTGCAACAATTTTGGCACCAATTGGATGCCGAATTAGCCTAGGAAAATTAACAATTATGTGCAAGATTAAGTGGTTGATCCAAGCCAATTAATTTTAAAAATTGGAGCAACAATTGGATAGAGACTACCTTGCATGATGGAAGATTTCTCTTGCACCACCATAGACTTCAATTTTGGTTGATTGGAGGGAGGTACATTGGCTCGATGTCGAAGAGATGAACTCGGAACAACATGCTTCACTTTGGTGAAAGACTTAGCAGCATCATCATGGGAGCTCTCCTTGGCCGAATTGGACTTGGAGCTTCGGCTATGGCTATGGTTGCCATCCGACGACTTGGTGTCCTTTGGGGCCATGTTGAGATGGAGCAAAACTTGGAAGAAGGAAAAAATTGCGATGGAAGCAACAAGGAGAAGTCGACGTCGAGATGAGGCAAAAAAGAGGAAGAGACTTGCGGCAAAAGAGAAATTAAGAGCAATTAAAACTCTTAATAATCTTAATTCTTAAATAAAGAATAAAGATTAGGGGGGCATTGTTTATACCATGATTTACACCCAGGGTAATCAGGTAATTGCTCAAAATGGATGGCCACGATTTAATCCTTTAAAGTCCTATGGATGGTTGGATTTAGTCCACCCTAGGCCAAATTCAACAAGGAAAGAGTTGAATTTTGATCTAATTTCCTTAATTACTCCCAAATTACTTATGGAAATTATGGAATTAGGAAATTAAAGAAACTAAATGTGTTTATACAGCAAGGCCGCCCCATTTTACTCCACAAATTGGGTTTGACCGGCATATGCCATTAAAATCGGATTTGGGCCCTCCCGGGGTAAACTTTTTACAAGTTTTCAATTAAGGACAATGAGATTAGGGTATCGAAACTGATGTTGAAGATGAATGAATTTGGCAACAGATCTTTTATTAAAGTTGTTCCAAATATTATGAAGAACACTCTGTCCAAATTTCAGCTCATTACGAGCCCGAAAGAAAACTTGCATTTTGTGCAATTAAGGACAAAATTCAATCCCGAGACATTTTTTGCATGGCGATTTCACCAATTGGCACAATAGCTTGATTTTCATGCAATATTAATGCTATTTGGAGGAATTTAACCATGTTTGTCCATTTTCATAACTTTTCACTTTATTCAATTAAGGACAGTATGGCTAAATTAGCTCGGTTTAAGACATTGCCTTAATCGATTTTTCATGATTTTGTCATATGACCTTAGTGATATGATATTTAGCATAATCTCATGTCCAATTGATCAAGTTTAAAGTTTCGTGGCATTTGGAGTTCGTTTCAGCACCATTTGGCTTCTCCACACTTGTTTTTCCACCCCTGCTTGCTGCACCGAGACTTTTGGAGCCAATTAAATGCAAATTTCAGAAATTAAATGTGATAATTATCACATGGAAGAGTCAAAAACGTGGTGGACTTTCTCTTGGCCGATTTGGTGGAATTTTCCTTAATTAAAGGGATTTACATCAGAAATTAAATACGGAAGATAATGCAGAATCAAGAGGGAGTTAATCTGGACCGTCGGATTGCAACAAACCCTAGCAAGCCACCTCCTATATAAAGGACAGCAGCTCCAACGAAATGAAACTCCAGCAGCCTCTCCAAAAACCTCTCCTCAGAGTAAAACACTTGCCCAGTGCAAATCAATCAAGCCCAGTGCTTCTTTTATCATTTTTCCAACAAGCCTCAGAGCTTTCATCTCTATTTCTCAATATTGTTCATCAAGTTCTACACTTGATTCTCCTTTTATTATTTTTAATCTTGTTTATACAAGACATCTCTTGTATTTACTTTTCCTCTGCAATCAAATAACAACTTCTTGTTATTTTTTCCCTTTGAATCAAGAAAATATCCTTTTTACAGCAATCCTTTTTATGTTTCTGAATCTGGAATCAATGATTTAAACACGTTTGTGTGACTTTGATTCAGGATCTGCAACTCGTTTTGATTTATTTTATGTTTGCTGCACTCCAAGCAATCCTTTACATTTCCTGCACTTATTCTCAATTTTTACAACAAAATTTAACTTTTATTTTTACTTGCATCTTTTTCTCAATTTTTAAGACAAAATTGATCTTTTAATTTTCATTGCACTTTTTATCAATTTTTGGATAAAATTGATTGGCACGCTCGGTACCCTTTCACCAAGATCTCCAAAGAGATTTTTTGGCGTGAACAGTTATAGTGCATTACTTTAGTTATTTATTGAGTTATGATACTATTGTTTACAGAGTATTTATCCATTTTTTTTAAAAAAAATAAAATTTCAAGACTCTTTCTGCGGGCTTTGAATCAATCCCTACACAAACCTCATTTTTAGTTACATTTTCTCATTCTCTATTTTAGGAGACTTTGATGTTTAAAGAATATATTTTGACATAACAGCTCTGTTTGGTATCAGAATTGCAAAAACAATCACAAGGTAAAACAAGAGTGAAGAACAAATGAGAATAATGCAATTCCAAGTATAATTGACGCAACGGACATAGTTAAATAAACAAATATCTTGAATGATCAAGAGAATTTAACAACGTATCTTATATGATCTATCAAATGAACTTTCTTAATGGAGGAGAAAAAAATTTCTCCCAAATTTCATAATTCCGACATATTTACAAAACCAAGTTTTAAAAGAAAATATGTTCAGATAACTACCCTATAAAAGAACTGTTTGGAAAATATATGTCAATTAGTAATTGAAACTAATCAATTAAAAAAGAAACCAAACATGAATGTGGGGTTGGATCGAGTGGTAAGCAACTAATTATTCCAGTTTAAGGAGGTCTTAGGTTACAGATCTCGCGTACACTGTCGTCCTTGTTAGTACGGTAGACTCACCCACCAAAGCCAAGTGCACGACGCGGATCGAATCTGAATTAGTCAGAGCAAGGATACTGGACGGGGAAAAAAACAAGTAAACCAAACATATAATTAGTTAACAAGTTAAAGATACATATAACTAGGGTAGAGCACGACTCCGTTTCGGTCGGCTCAGTTTAGAGAATTGAAATTTTTTTTTGGAAACCAACTGCCACTAATGGAGCACTGAGCACCGACCAACGATGGCTGGAACCGATGATCACCGACCGATTTTGGATTGGTCGATTTTGTCGGTTTTATGTAGTAAAGACATTTACCATTTAGACAGAATATAATAGTTATGCAAATTAACAAGCAAGCGTATAATTTGACCTATAACCTAGGTCTATTATATAGCGTGATGCTATACAAATTACTAATTAAACTTTACATATATAAACTATAAAATTTGAAATAGCTTTAACAAAAGAAAGTGTAGGAGAGCTGCCACCTACTTGGCATATTAACAAAAGACTATTGTATTGTATGAACAAAAAAGAATGGCATTCTTCAAGCTGCCACTGCTCCCACCACCAACACAGCAAGTCAGCAACCATGCGGCTTAGACAACAACCAATCACCATTCACCAATGAACAAATTCCAGCAGCAGTAGCAAGAAAAAATATAGAGTATGATGGTGACACATTTACAAAGAACACCATAACAGCCATAATTACAGAAGGAATTAGCAAGCATGCATTTACAAAAATAATGATTTCCAGATCTCGGATCAAGTCTAAAACTTTGACTGGAACATATGATCTTATTCAGTGTCGGAATAGGCTGAATATTTGATATGTTACTTTCTAATAGATGTCAGATCTAATGGTGTTAGAGGTGAGAAAAATAGACAAGGAAAACATCAGACAAATCTAATTTTCAAAGCTTTCTTGTGCTAATAACGTGTTATGAAAAGAACAAGAAATAAGAGAGAAAACTGAGAGAATTTCTTTATTACTTAGAGCAGAGAACACATAATCAGATGTGTGTGAAAAATAGATTTGGGGACTCCCTTTATATAGTGGAGGAAATCCCCTATACATTAGGTTAATCTTGTAAATCAAGTAAATCCAACGGTTGATAATGCTCCAGAGAAACTTCCAGGTAAGCTCCTTGTAATCTTCCTTGATTCTCTCATAAATGCTTGATTCTCTCTTAAACCCTAATGGCTCTAAGTGGTGTGCAAGTCCATAAGAGATATGAAATTGTGGTTGAATTTTTACCACATCTTGGTTATGTGATTACTCCACAGAACCGAGTCCTTGAATCATCTCTCCTTTTGTAATAAGATTTTTAAAAAGTTAGATATAATTCCCAAACACAATCTTAATTTGCTACTACAATTTATGAATCCTCAACTGTGTGTTGACAATTATCATTCTAATTTTGTAGAGTCAATAGACTGAAGTCTGCAATTTAATCAGTCTTTGCTTGGGTCACCCTTGAAGCTTCGTGAGACACAACTTCTTGTTCTTGCTGAACCATTTGAATTTCTGATTTTTCTTGCTTGTATCTAACCCATCATATGGCAAAAGAATTCAACATATTATATATGTCAATTCTGATGGATATATTTTTGAGTTGAACATTAAAATTTGAAGCTTACTTGTCTCTAATCCGAGGGGATTCTGGGATCTCAAGCTCAATATCAATCTTTGTGCCTGTTGGCGTTGTCATAGTTACTTCTTCTGTATTTTTTTTTCAATAAAAAGTAGTTAGGTTGTGCAAAAATGGAATAAAAATGAAATCAAATGAGACACATTGATATGTTCCAATGATGGGTTAAGATGTTTGTAAAGATATGTTTGAATTGTAGCATCTTTAGAACTCACTAGAATGAAAGTTCAAAATCATTTTCTTCGATTCGAGAAACGTTTTAAGCCATTTGGTTTCCAGATATATAGCATTGCATTTGCATTGAACAAATTGTTGGATATGATTCAGGAAGCTATATGGAATGATTGAGGAACCTTACCATTATTAGCACTAGACGAAGGCCTCAAGTTAGTTATGGAAGAGTCATCCTTAATCCCTTTTTCTTCTTTTGCCTTTCCCCATATTACAGCATAAAATCCCATAGATATTATAATTGCTCCAACAATACTGCAAAATCAAGATAAAGTTAGGCCTATCCATATCATTTGTGGATATACCAACGCAGGGTTGGATCGAGTGGTAAGCGGCTCGATCAAATTTAAGCAGGTCTCAAGTTCGAGACCTTGCGTACACAGCCGCCCCCGTTGGTAGACTCACCCACCAAACCAGATTAATCAGAGCAAATCTCTGAATACCAAGTGAGACAAAAAAGATATCATTTGTGCACATAAATGTAGCTTTCAAATATCGGTTGCAAGGAAAATAGTACCTTCCAAGATATAAAGAATCACCAAGGAAAATGGCACTCATGAAAGCAGCAATAGCTATTGAGAATGGACTAAAATTTGCAACGTAGATAGGCCCTTTCATGTGAAGGCACCATATGTAAACAATAGTTCCAAAGCATGAGAAAACACCCTGGACAAATAAAGAATTACTCACTTTCAAATATACTAAGTATCAAAATATAACAATTAAATGCTTTTATCAATTCTAGTATTTGATATAATGAAATTAAATCCTTACTGAGTATAGCACTGCAACAACTGCTACACTAGGCCTTAGCCACCAAGAACTCAAATTTGGTTCTGCTATGAAGGATACTGGAATTGAAATGATAGTCGAGAATAAGTTGTTAAAGAATGATAAAATCAACTCGGCTGGGTACATCTGCATGACTTTGGCCTGGAAAGTTTACTTATGTCATTTTCCCAAGTGATGAATATGGATTAAATATGGTTACAAATATGTTTTACCTGAAAAATGAACCAGAAAGCATAAAGAAGATATGAAGCAGCAAGTAAGACCCCGCCAATAACCCAATTGGATTCTGATGATTCTAAGGGCTTTTTATGCAAACCAGATAATGATATCCAATGGGGAGAGGAAAATACTTTGGGGCCCTTGTACAGAACAATTATTAATGCACCCAAAATTGAGGCTATGGTCCCCAAGATTTTAGCTTGACTTGTTGAGCTTCTCAAGGCTACTATCTCCAATCTTGTAAATAAAAGAATTCAAACAAAGTAGTCAGTACACTAGCTTCCTCGTTTCATGAAATCTGAGACAAAATGTAAGTATATTGATTCTTGCATATGGTTAGTCACTCATATTTTCAAAAACTTTATATGGAATAAAATTTGTGATTTCTATCATTTAAGTTACATATACTGAAAGAAAGTTATACAGAGTTTTGCATATATAACATTGACTTCAACTTAGGATGTCTATTCCTCCACCTCTCATCCCTTTTATTAATTGATCTATCCAATTCCCTTCTTATTGGACTATTTGGGTACTATTCAACTACTATGAATTGGTGATGTATATCAATGATTGGAAAAATGGAACTGGTGGAAGGCTGGACCAATTAAAAAGCGGATTAGGCAGATATTGGGTTCGAATCATTCAGGTCAATCGAAATTTTTCAACGTCGTTTGGGTTTTTGTTCACTTAGCTTTCTGGATAGTCGAGTTCAGTTTTTCAGGTTGAGGCATCATGCCATTTAGGTTCGGATTTTTGAAATTTAGTCTCGAGTCAATCGGTTTTTGGATTCTAATTTTTCGAGTTTAGGCATCAGTTCAATATATCAAATTTTTTTGGAATTGGGTCATTTGAGTATTCTTTTAGGTGTTTAAAGGGTTGAGACCTCCCCCTTTATGCCTTGCGATGATGATTCTTCTGGCATTACCTTTACCTTAGAGAATAAATTTGATTATATTTTTATTATATAATTAATTATGAAATGGGGTATTGATAAGGCTAATCTACAAGTTAGAGTTTAACCTTGATTATATTTCTATCTCCTTGTACCTTAGCTATTGTATAGCTTATCCTCATCTTGTGAACCCTTACCTAATCCTTGTAACCTTCTGTATAAATACTCATTATACATCAATAATATTTAACCATTCAAGCCTTTACATGATATCAAGAGCCACAAATTTCAGCGCCAAGTTGAAAACAATTTTTTTCTTGATCAAGCAGCTTCCCCAATGACTTCTTTCTCCAAATTTCTCACCACAAACCATGTCCATCGTACCAATCAGCACTTCTAACACCATTCAACCATCCTTTCTTCCTAACATAGCCCAACAAGTCTCGGTAAAACTAACTCCAACAAATTTTCTCTTGTGTAAACCCAAATATGCCCAATTATTTTGAGCTATAACCTACTTGATCACATTGAAGTCACCATTGAACCTCCAAACCAAAAACTTGAAGATGATCAACCAAATCCAGCATATGTCAAATGGTTCCAAAAAAATCAAATGGTCTTAGGATGGATCACCCGCTCGTTGTCAGAAGGAGTGCTGCCTCAAGTTGTTGGTGCCACCACTGCCTGAGCCGCATGGGAAAGACTTTTTGCCTCATTCTCTGTTGTATCAAAACCCTAGATAAGGTAAATTCGTTCCTCTTTATTAAAAATTGAACGAAAAACTGAATCTATTACTGCCTATATGCAGCATGCAAAAGGCTTGTTTGACCAATTGGCAGCACTAAATAGCCCAATTGATGAAGAGTTGCTTGTTGATGCTGTCCTTGGTGGACTTGGTGAACAATATCGTCCATTCACCCGAGCCTTGGAAGCTCAATTGGAGCCGATAAAATTTGATCAACTATATGGTCTGTTGGTTAACGAAGAGACTCAGCTTGGAGTCGACCAGTTGACAACCATGAATCCTCCAACTGCACAATTCGTTGCACGTCAGGGCCCCTCATCAAGAGGAAGAGGCCGAGGAAGGCAAAATTTCAATCAAAATCAGAATTTCAATAAACAAAATTCTACTTACGGTATGTCTCCAAATCAAGGTACTACTCAAGACTCCCAGTCCTTGATATGTTTTATTTGCAATGGTCATGGACATTTGGCAAGGCAATGTCTGACTCCTAGAGCCTCCACCAACTTTCGGCCAATGAGTACAATTAAACTAGTAGGCAACCTAGCAGCAACACAATTTCCAACTCCAAACCCATGGTTAGCATATTCTAGTGCCACTTACCATCTCACCACGAACTTGGAAAACCTTGCAATTCATAATGAGTATACTGGACCAGATTCAGTCGCCATTGGTAATGGTAAATCCCTTCCTATATCTCATATTGGTTAATCTAATTTTTTGATAGGCAAACACTCTTTTCAGCTTGATAATATCTTGCATGTGCCAACTGCTGCTTTCTGTTCATTCTTTTACCAAGAGTAATAATGTTTCTTTGGAACTTTTTCCTTACCATTATAACCTAACGGATATCCCCACAAGACAGGTATTATTCAGAGGCCGGAGTGAAAATGGTCTATATCCAATCTACTTTGAATCTTCACCAGTTTGTGCCAATCTTGCTAGTCTCACCACATGGCATGCCCGTCTTGGACATGCCTCCACCAGAATTGTTCGGAAAGCCTTGCAAAATAGTTATATTTATTTTCCATCTTCGAGTCATTCTTCTTAATGTCATGATTGCAGTGTTAGCAAAGCCAAGAAATTAGTTTTTCCAGAGTCTCATTTTCAGGAAAAAATGCCATTAGAACTTGTTTGCTCCGATGTTTGGGGCCCTTCTCCAATAAAGTCCACTGATGGATCAAATTATTATGTAATTTTCTTTGATCATTTTAGCAAGTATTCTTGGCTCTTTACTATAAAAAAAATCGGATGTCCAGAATGTGTTTATCAAATTTAAAGCAATTGTGGAACATTTCTTGGCACACCAATCAAGTCCTTTCAAGTAGATTGGAGAGAAGAATATCAAGTTCTAACTGAATACCTTGCACAAAATGGCACCACCCAAAGAAGCTCATGCCCTCACACACAAGAACAAAATGGTTGAGTTGAACGCAAACTTAGACATGTTGTAGAAACAGGCTTTGCTCTAATGAATCATGTTTCCATGATCCCTTACAATATTGGACATACGCCTTTGATGTCACAATCTACAACATAAATAGACTACCGACCCCAACATTGCAAAATCAAAGCCCGTATGAAAAATTGTTTATTGAAAAGCCAACATAAAAATAACTCTGCACATTCGATTGCCTTTGTTATCACTGGCTTTGCCCCTATGCTGCTCATAAGCTGACTCCATGATCCAAGAAATCTGTCTTTCTTGGGTACAGTAAGATTCATAAAGGGTATAAATGCCTTGATTTCTAATGGCAAAATCTACATCTCACGTCATGTCTTATTTAATGAACAGGTTCTTCCATTCCAAGGGAGTAATGGTCTAGTGGCATTTGCGACAACACTAACAAACACCATATTTCCCATGTCCATTTCTCGAACAGAAAACTTTATAACACCCAAGCCTAATTCGATACAAACCAAAATCCCAACTACATTACAACCAAATTCAACACAAAACCAACCATCTAAAACTACCAGCACTAAACCTCTACCTTCACCAAATATTTGACCTCAAGCATCGACTTCTCTACCCACCTCCACCGAGACAACACCCACCAAAACAAAATCAGCCACTACCATTGAGACTTCATTATCTCTCGGCTTTCATTTGCTTGTTGACTTAACCAAATATAACCAAGCAGCACCAACACACACAACAACCACCAAAACAAATCGAATGGTCACACACTCTCAAACAGAGAGCTTAAAACCCAAACCAAGAGCTTCAATGCATGTTTCCAACTCACCATTAGAACCCACCTCGGCTTCACAAGCATTAAAATTTCCTGAGTGGAGACAAGTCATGGTCGAGGAGTACAATACCTTGCTGCAAAATGGAACATGGGAATTGGTTTCTCGAGCTGCAACTCAGAATGTAATGGGTTTCAAATGGGTGTTTAGAGTTAAAAGAAACAAAGATGGTACAATGGACAGACTAAAAGGCAGACTCGTTGCAAAAGGATTTCATCAACCTCTGGGTCTTGACTATCATGAAACATTCATCCGGTAATCAAACCTCAAACTGTTCATCTTATTTTATCATTGGCAGTCCAACACAATTGGCCAATTAAGCAATTGATGTCTCCAATGCTTTCTTACATGGAAAAATGGAAGAAGTCTTCATGGAACAACCGACAGGATTTTTCGATCCTAATGCACCCACACATGTCTACCGCTTGCTAAAATCTCTGTATGGGCTAAAACAAGCCCCTAGGGTGTGGTACAAATACCTTGCAGATAGGCTTGCTTAACTTGGTTTTCTAAGCTCCAAAATAGATCCGTTCTTGTTCTTCTATGCTGATGGTAAATATCGACTTTATTGCCTCATATATGTTGATGACATTGTTGTCACATGTTCTACTCCGAAAGTAATTGCCTCATTGATTCAGTTTTTGCAATCGTCCTTTGCAATCAAAGAACTTTGCAATTTGAGCTACTTTTAAGGTGTGGAAGTAACCAGGACATTGAATGGCATGTTTCTGACCCAATGAAAATATATTGGGGAACTATTTGCCAAGGCAAAAATGGACAAGGCAAACTCTATTTGCAAACCGTCCTACCCTCAACAGAAATTGGTTAAAGATGATGGCAATTCATTTTCTGATCAGGCCTTATACCGCAACATTGTTGGAGGCCTTCAGTATCTATCCATAACTCGACTTGACATCACCTTTGCTAGGGGTGTCCATGACCGACCAAACCCGAATAACCCGACCACTTTTGTCGGTTTTGGGTCTGATGGGTCGGTCCATTCGGGTAAGGCGGGTTGCTCAGTGCAAGCCAACCTAAACGTCGGTGCCTTGGTTTGTTATCGGTTCCAGATATTGAAACCCGAAACCGACCGAGAACTCGACAAACCCATTCTTCATTTGAATAATATAATATATATATATATATTAACTTAAAATCCGAAAACGTTAAAAAGAAAAAACCCTTTTCTTATTTTCTCTCTCACTCTCTCGACCAAATCTCTCTCTCCCGTCTTCTTCTTCTTCGAATTTCCAGTGCTGGCTTCTTCTTCGATTCTGTTCTTCGAAAATCCCCAGCCCTCCTAACCTTTTTCTGTTCTGAAACATATCCCCAATTTGAAAAATTGCAAACCCTAAATCAATTTTGGGTTCAATTTTTCTTTTCTTCTCGTCTGAATACCGATAGCCTTAACCGACTGGTGTAATCAATCCACACTTGAAAGGAAGATAACCCAAACAATCAAAGCAGTTTCTTTTCCTCTTTTGCATAAGGTAAGGTCTCTTCCGACTTTACCTTTTTTGGTGTTTCTTTTGATCTGGCTTGGTTTGCATAAGATTGCAGCAGAGATGGGTGAGATGGATGAGAAGGTGGCCTTGTTTGGTGTCGGCTTGTGGAGTGTTTTTTTGTTCCTTACTTCATTTTGAGATTTCCGTATCTCCTTCATCTCATCTGCATTTCTTTCATCTGCACCTGAAAACAGTGGTTAGGCTTTACCTTTCCCATTTATTTCTTCGGCTGAGAAGCTGCTAGAAAGGTCTTTTCTTACGAGTCCTATTGCAATACCCGAAAACGGAAACAACAAATGAAAAACGAAGGTGATATCCCAAGGTTGCAGATTAGTTGATAGGAAAGTAAAACCTGAAACGTTGGACTATTTGAGTTTCAAAACCGACTAACCCGAACGACTGCACCGGTTTCCTTCGGTTCCTACCAAGGTCGGGTTGGTCTTCGGTCCCAAAAAAAAATCCATCGGTTTCCTCGGTTTTAGAATGAAACCGACCCGAAAGGACCGAACCCGACCGATGGACACCCCTAACCTTTGCAGTCAATCGAGTATCACAATACATGCACTCTCCAACTGATACACATTGGTCTGTTGTGAAGCACATCCTACGGTATTTGGTGGGAACTATAAGGTACGAGTTACATATTACCAAAGACTCCAACTCACATATTCATGTTTACTGTTATTCGGATTGGGGAGGTTACCTAGATGATTGAAAATCTACCACAGGATTCGCAATCTTTTGTGATAGTAATCTCATTTCTTGGACTAACAAAAAGCAACGAACTCTCGCTCTTCCATAGAGGCCGAATATCGAGCTTTAGCTACTGCTACCAGTGAAGTCCATTGGCTTCAAGCACTGCTATAAGAAATTGGACTTCCTCCTGCAACCAAGCCTGTTATTTGGTCTGATAAGTTAAGTGCACTACATACTTAACAGTCACTCCAAACTTCCATTCTCGGTCATGGCATTTGGAAATTGATTTTCACTATGTTAGAGACAAGGTCATGAAGAAGGAACTCATTCGTGAATATATCTCCAGTGCCGACCAAATTGCAGATGGTCTCACAAAATCGCTCTCCCGAACACGGTTGACTTTCCTTTGAGACAAGCTACAAGTTCTTCGAAGTCCTCCTAGCTTTTGGGAGGGTGATAAGGATAATCTACAAGCTAGAGTTTCACCTTGATTATATTTCTATCTCCTTGTACCTTAGCTATTGTATAGCTTATCCTCATCTTGTAAACCCTTACCTAATCCTTGTAACCTTCTGTATAAATACTCATTACACGTCAATAATAATTAACCATTCAACCCTTTACATGTGTGTGTCAACTTTTTAAACCTGTTTGTGTGGTGCATAAACTCCACTGATGGTGTATCAAATAATAGATCTTATATTTATATGCTCCCTCCATTCCAATTTATCTATCACTTTAGAGTGAAATTTTTATTCAAAAATATTTGTCACTTCAGAATTTCAAGGAGCATTAATTGTATTTTTACTCTTATTACTCCTCTTTAAAGATTGAGAGAGAATGTCATTCAAAAGATATGTAGGGTATTAATTGAAGGACAATATAATCCTTTAAGTTATTTTTTCTTTGAAATTTATCAACTTCAAATGCTTTCTTAATCTGTGTGCATTGAGTTTAAGTGACATAAATTGGAATGAAGGGTATAAATATAAAAAAAAAATTGTAACATTTGAAAGCTAGATAAGGCATCTGAGCCACACAAGTCGAGTATATATAATAAAACTCGAACTCGATTTGACTTATTACTCGAGTAGCTTGAGTTCGAGCTCAACTCGATAATAAACTAGTTGAACTGGAGTATCCAACAAGTCCTGCTCAAATAGCTCACGAGTAGCTTTGCACCCCTATCATTGAGTTTAATGAGCATTTACGTACTCATGTGTAAGGATTAAATCTATCGTGATATGCTTGCATTCTCCATAATATCTTCTCAAGTCTTGTTACGAGTTGGAAATGCATTTAATCTATAGTGAATAGTGATGGGCTTGAGGATGCGTCAGGCTATTTTGAATACATGTATCTTGACAGTTTTATAATTTCTAGGAGGTAAGGGTGGGATGAAATGATAAATTTAGTAATATAATCTTGTTGCGCCAAAAATCTCTTTGGGTAGAGCTTTTGCGAAAAATTTAATAGCAGCGTGGGGCGTGTCAGTCATTTTGCTGAAAATGAAGAAGTAGAAAATGCATTTTGGTGGTGCGCGGAGCACAAAAATAAATTAGAGCGAGTGAATTGCGGGAACTGGATCAAAGTCACACCGGAGCATTTAAATCATCGATCCCAAATTGATTGTAAAAAAGTAAAAGATTGAAAAGATTTCTTGCTTTGAAAATTGATTGAAAATAACAAGCTGGTTGTTATTCATAAGAAAAACAAAATAGTAAATGTTTAACGTCTTGAGACGAAATTGAAAGAGAAAAAAGACTCGCGGAGAGTTGATTTAACGTCCTGAGATGGAATTGAAGTAGAAAAATACTGAGAAAACGAGGCTGACTCGTGTTGAAAAAAGAGATGAATTTTGCAGGGTTGCTGCAGAAAGTGGCGCAGGGCCTGAGAGAAAATAAGCACGGAGCTTAGTTTTTGCACGGAGCAAATTTGAGGCTGCAGGAGTCTGTTTAAAACTGAAGGGGGAAGACCCTTTATATAGGGGGTGGCCTAGAATTGTCTACCAAGGCCGTCCACCCCATTTTTTCTGCTTATTAATTGCTTCTTCAATCTGATTTCTTCTGCTTTAATTGCTTCCTCAATCTGACCTCTCAGAAATCTTCAGGAAATCTCCAAGATGACTTCCAACTTTGATCAACCTTGAATGACCGCCTTTAAATGACTACCAAGGCTGGCCATATCTTCCCAAAAATGAGTTGGACGAAATCTACCTCCAATCTGATGCAATCTGGTCTGATTCAGGTCCTAATTGTGCTGCATTGTTGCTGAAAATAGCCAAAATGACCTCATATTCGACCAGAACCTCCTCGGCCATGAAATTGATCATAATTTGATCATTCTTGGCCATTAATTTGGTCAGAACAGAAATCAGATTCAATTTTGACTAAACCGGGGTAGAAAGCCTCCTGTCCTTAATTGAAAAATATGAAAAAGTTGCAAACGAAGTCAGATTGAGTCCAAATTTCACCAGTAGGGTTCGGCTATCATATTAAGACCATATAAAAAATCTTGGTCGAAAATGAGCTCTCTGTCATGGTGAAATTGGTTTCACACCCCCAAAACTGTCTTTAATTGAAAAAACGTGCATAAGTTTTTCATCTTAAGTCAGAATGAGATGAAATGTTGTCAGAATGATCTATGAGAGTCAAGGATCATAATGGAAAAATCCTTGTTTGAATCGCACCTCTCTAGCTCATTCAATTTCACTAATTTCGCCTTTTCTCCTTAATTGAACAAAATACAAAGTTGCATTTAATTCAATATGGATCAAATTTAGGCATGGGCGGCCTTAGCTAGGCCTTATTGTGCCACCTATCATGCCATATGTCCAATTTTGACATGGCATTATGTATTTTACAAAATTAGGATGGTCATCTAAGAACTAAGTCTCAATCAGAATAAAAAATCATACAAGATGATTTTAATTCCTTTCTAACCATTATTTACTCAAATAATAATAATAATTATAAAATAATTATTACAAGTCATATTAGCCCGCGCTAGCGCTACGGGCATTGTTTGTTTTAGAGTGGTACTTGATTAATTGATTGAATAAGGATATTAATATAATCAATTATGTAAGGTCCACGGACATTCTTTATTTTAGAGTGGTGCTTGATTAATTGATTGGATTATATAAGGTTGCGGTAAAAATGCAATTTAAATGGATTAGTTTTAATATTGTCTCTTGCTATTGGCATAAATCTGTGTAAGCTAACTTTTTAGACATGCAAAACTAAGAAGGTTAAAGAATATACTTTTATTTGTAAGTAATAGGAAGTGCAGAGATGTAATAGAATATGGTGTTAATTGGATAATAATATACGCATTGAAGAAAGGGTGGTTTAATTCAGAAGGGAAAAACATTGACGGTCCATGGTGAAGAGATGGGGAAGGAGAAGAAAAAGGAAAGAGATGTAAAGGTGGAAATAGAGGGGAGTAATGAAATGTTTGATTTTTGACACACCTGAAGATTGATCAGCACTAAGGAGTTGAAAGGAAGCAACAGTTGAGTTGGTGAGAGGAAAAAAGAAGGGTGGGGGGACATTAATCAAAAGCAATTAAGGAAAGGAAATGAGTAATTACAAAAAAGGGTAGCAGGAAAAGGAATAGGAGAAACTCATAGAGGGGCTTTTTAGTCATCCGAAAAGTGAGAAAATACCAAAAAAAGCCAAAAGGTGGCACCACATTAATCTTCAATTTGGCCTTTTAGTAATTTCCCTGGTAACTAAAAATAATATATAGTATATATTATCGAATAATATTTACTAATTTCGGCCCAATTATAGGAAATTAGGAAAAATAAAATTATTTTCCTAATTTCAATATGACAATGATGGCATCAATTTTGATCTAGCTTTAGGACTTAGATTAAATCTGAGCCACACATCTTGTTCTAACATTCTTGAGGACAAGTTTACCCCTAAGGTTTTGTTTGGTTCATGGTATCTTAGATATCATGTGGGAATGTCATTCCCACCTCTTTCCTGGGAATGCTATTTTAGTGGGAAAGTGTACATTTTTTGTTTTTGTGGGAATTCGATTACCATGTTTGGTTAACGTCAAAATCTGACATTCCCAAGATGTGCAAAGTACAACCTTACCCCCAAACTTACATTTCAAAAATTTGGTAAGGTTAAATAGTTAATAAGCCATTAAAATTTGAGGGTATAAGAGAAAAGTCATTAAAATTTGAGGGTATAAGAGGAAAGTCAAGATAAAAATAGTAACACTTTCCTGGGAAAGTTAACTTTCTCACCCTTTTAGGTGGGAATGCCATTCCCACCACTTTCCCACTTGAATGGGAAAGTGATGGGAATGACATTCCCACCTAAAATTAAATTCCACCAACTAAACATGGGAAAGTTATTCCCTCTACCTAACTTACCACACTTTCCCACTACATTCCACGAACCAAACGTAAAATTGTAAATTTAGGTATCAACAAATCTCATTATAGTAATTCCTTGACAATCTCATATAACCTTTAGCATCTCACTCACAAATATATATAGTAGGAGACGAAAGAAGATATATACCTGAAAAGAAGAGCAAGTATGAAGGTAAAAGCCGGTGAGAGATTGCTCAAGGCAGAAGCAAGAGTAGGGGAGCTACTTTTTATACCCTTATATCCACATATTTGAGCAAAAATCCTGCCCCAGAAGGAAAACACAATCTTTCAAAACAAGAAACTGAATATTAGATCAACAAAGATTTATAGCTTACAGACTGTAGAGTAACTCCAATCCAAGTTTTCAATACCCAATAAGTCCAAGAAGGAAAAGTCTAAAGACGATATGCAACTTCAAAGGTGGAAGCACTGTTGTTCTGCATACATGAGAAGCAATAAACCTCTAATTTAATAATCAAATAAGATATATATTGTAAATTGGAGGCTGATTAATTAAGAAAGAAAAACAAGACAAGTGACCTGGGAAACATGAAGGACAAAGGGAGGAGAAGAATGGTGCCAATAGCATGAGAATAGGTGATAAAGATGTAAAAGCTCATCCCCTTCAAAGTTGCTGCTTTGAATACAATGTTTAGGCCTACGTTGGCGCATTGTAGCGCAGCCATTGCTGTGAATGGCACAACATCCTTGTACCAATACATTCTTCTTGCCATCATCTATATCTTTTACCACTTTTTCTATGGAGAGAAGATATTTGCAGCAGTCAAAAGGAGTCTCTTCTTTGTACATTGATATTGTTATTACTTTATTAATGGTTATTGGTCATAATTGGAACGTTTTTGCTGGTCGGATTTGGACCTTATTCTAATTTTTTACTATATGAATCGAATCTTATCAAATTATCGGGACTGCTGATATTTCAACAGTTTGCTTACGTTGTGGCTTTCTTTATTTTCTCCTCGGTTTTCAAATTTGTTTTTTAATGCTCTAACTTTATTTTATTTTATATATATAATAATAATAATCTTTTGATTTTTTATCCAAATGATCTCATAGTCTCTCTCTTGTGAATATCTTATTACATTATTAGTTGGAGAGGCATAGGTTGCTAGACTAGACCAGTTCACAGATCAATTTACATATATTTATGGAATGCATATAGTTTCATGATGGAATAGTTCCAAAATACCCATTCATCCAGGGGAATAAGAGGAGTTGAGTTACTCAACTCTTTATCATCAATGAAAGGATCTTACCAAACTCACTTAGGCCAACGCCCCTTTCTGAAGTATGGGCCTATGGGGACCAAAATTTAATGGGGAAAAAATCAGATTTAATGGATATCCCGAAAAGTCATTCTAACTATTTTTTTTCATCAAAAAAAGGGGTTTCTTGGTGGGCGTCATCAACTCCAGGGCTCTAAGTCTCCCGCTCCCTCTTAAACCCCAGTGACTCCATGGTAACAAGGTGGAAACAAGTAAGAGTTTATGTGATAAAAACCTTGCGTTTACTTAGACTCGAACCCATGTCTATGCGAGAAAAACCTTGCGTTTACTCAGACTCGAATCCATAACCACACTTACAGCAAACCTTACACTCGGCTTGCTGCCACTAAGCCACCCCACAGGGGTTGTGCTAACCATTTTATGCTGGTTAATTTGTATACCATTTGAAAATTCTGATGCTCACCCAAGCCCTCTCATTTTTCGGATGGACCTTCGGGCTTGGATGGGTACCCAAAGCCTTGAGCAAGTCTAATTGGACGGTGTAAAAATAGGAATTTATAGGTTGTCCTTATCAAATTTTTTCTCAAATCTATATATATATATATATATATATATATATATCTTTATCTTTATACTCTATAATTCTAAACTTCAAAAAACTTGATCTGAAATATCTAAAATACCCCTACTAATATTAAACATGAGTTTTAAGCTTGAGTAGTTAATATGTAATCTAATATATCAATCTAAAATATACTATTAAATAAATATAGCAAAAATATTTAAAATACCATATATTAATTTTAAAATACACTCCAATAAGTTCGAAGTTCAAATATAAGGCCCATATCCATTCGGAAAAAAAAAAATTTCAGATTCTCGGGAGGTGATTAAGTATGCGGTATGTCTACTACAATTATTTTTTCTCCAGATCTTCAATGATTGCATTTTTTTTTCTTTCCTCGAGTTCTTAATTATCCCCGGTCCTCCCAATTATTACTTTATTGGTTTTTATCCTAGAGAATTTGGTAGAAAAAAGACACTTAACAAAGTTACCCACTAAATTAATCCATTAAGTATTGACTTTAATTTTTTAATATGAAATCCGATATATAGATATAAAATAAATAAATATATTTTTTAAAAAAGTTTAAATGGATTTAAGTATACCATCTTTTAGCTCAACACGGATTGTTATTAAATGAAGAAATTGTGTAGATTGAGGACATGCCATCTTGGTTGCATGATTCTCTACAAATTAATTTGTACAGTTTCTTTATCTTAATGAATAATTTGTTGGCTTTTCTAAAAAAAAAAAGAAAAAAAGTATACCATTGCCTAATAATTACAAGTTGCAACTTCATATATCGTTGTCATCTCTAATTCACAATTGTTGTTTTAGTGAATACAAAAATTAGAAGTCTCATTACCACCATATATGTAGAAACAAAAAAAAAAATTTGAATTTTGATTGACACCGAACAGACACAAGAAATAAAAACTATATGGAAATTGAGTATTTAATAAATCTTTTCCAATAATTTGCAGTATTTTAAGTTCATGGTTTTAAGTCTAACCAAATCAAGACATTGTTCTTTCTTTAAACTATTCAGCAAAATTTGTCCATTGTCCAATCACTTCCTTTAATCTTCTTCAATTCTCCAATTTTTTTTTTTCAAAAATTTAATTATCGGGGAGAGAAAAAGAAAAATAAGACTTCATACTCATGGCTTTGGGTGAAGCCACTAAACTTGAAAATGGGCTACACAAAAAACTAAGCCGCTGCTCATGGCTGTTAATACAAAAGTTTAATGGAGTAAATTATGATTTAAGAGAACGAGAGGGAGTTGAAAGAAAATCTAACACTTTCAAGTTTTAAGATTTTATTTAGTCTTCCCATCAACTTACAAAGTCGATGTCTATAGGTATTTCTTCTCTCTCTTTTCTAAAATCAATTTCCAAGAGTAAAAAACAACAATTGTTGGACCTTCAATTGCCCATTAATTTCACATGGTTCAATATTGCAAAAAAAATCTTTTAGTGATACAACTGAATTTCTTTCTTTTTTCTTTGTTTTGCCTTAAGCATGTGATTTAAGTTTAGGAATTGGAGGCATAAAGATGAAATTATGATAATCAAAACTACTTTGGAAGGGAAGGGTTTATTTGATTGAAATTAAAAAAAAAAAAGAACTCAGCCATGCTTGAAATTTTGTCAAATTAAATGGTGATTTTGTATGTATTTAATTGGCTCCAAATTTTTTTATTTATTAAAAATCAGTTTTTATGAACACGGGAGCTGGAAAATAGTTGTTAATATAAGAATAATGTATGAAAATAAGAGGAGTTAGAAATCTGTTAACATAAAACTCCTAACAAATTTAGGAGACTAATGGATGGGATAATAATTATTGAAACAATAAATATTAAATATTAAAAGTTCAATTTTTTGTTTCCAAAAAATTACAATTTGGTTTGTAGATCAATAAAATATTCTTCATTAGTTTTCTTTTGCTCTGTTAGCTTAAATCACATTAATCTTTTATTAAGATGCATAAAAGTATTGGTAGTGTAATAATAAAAAGTCAATTCAACTTTGTTTAAACATGTCAATGATACGCATGTGTATCGAAAATGTTATCTTTCAAATCAATCTTTTAACATATTTGGTGTGTCTGGTTGAATTGTAATTTTTTTTTTTTGAGATCTAGTGAAATTGTTTAATGTAATAGAATGAAAATAATAACAATAAAACATGTTGAAAATATTTATATATACATACAACAAAATAATAAAATTAAAATCCCAATAACTAACTATCTATCTATAAGTAAATAAATTAAACTCAATCTATTTTGTTATAATATATCATTAATTATCAACTATAACTTTTTTAGTAACCTTAGGCAAGAATATTGGTAAGCTTCACTTTTGATGAAACGTTATTAAAGTTGCTAAAGTTGTAAAAGTTAAGGAATTTATTGATAATACTATAATTTAGCATTTTTATTAACTAGAAATAAGGAATTTGATAACCAAAATTACTAAAAATGTATGATTATTGAATTAGCTGATGGTATTTAACTTTTTTAATAATCATTAAAGATTTTTTTGTAACCTTAGATAAAAAAAATTGGTATAATTTTCGTTTACAAAATCAATTTTAGTAAATATAAATAAGAAATTTGATAATTAAAAATATTGAGAATGTAAAGTTATTAGATTAGTTGATAGTACTAAACATTTTTTTATAATCATTATAGGATTTTTTTTTCAAAAAAAAAGATAGAAAATTGGTAGTCTTCACAAAAAAAATTAGATAGAAAATCGATGATCTTCACCATTAATGAAAGTTTACTAAAGTAAAGAGAATGTAAGGTTATTGAATTTGTTCATATAGTATCATAATTGATTTAATAACATTTAATTGATACTCCCTTTGTTCCTATTTATTTGTCACATTTTGATTAACCAATCTTCAAGTTTGACAATATTTTTCTCAAAAAAATAAAGTATAAAATTTTTTAAAATAATATTTGTAAACCTTACATTATAAACTTTTCAATACATATTTTTTGAAATTTTAAGTTTTGATATTTTTTTCATAAATGATGGTCAAAGATGAGAGATAGTTGACCAAATTGTAACAAGTAAATAGGAACAGAGGGAGTATATAGTAACCATAATTAGATAAAAAAAAAATTGGTAATCTTCATTACTGATGAAAGACCACTAAAATGTAAGGTTATTAAATTTATTGATAGTATCAGATAACTATATTAATAACTTTTATAGTTTTTTTAGTAAACTTAAATAATAAAATTGGTAACCATCATTATTGATAAAAAGTTGCCTAATTACTAAGGATATAAAATAACTTTTGCTTGATATTACTGCAACGTTTTTGATAACCTTATGACCTTTTAAGTAAACTTTGATAAGAAAATTGGTAACCAACATTGCTTACTAATAATGTAAGATTAATAACATACCTGTTTGGATAACCACTATATAGCTTCCAATAACTTTAGATCAGAGAATTGACAACCTTCATTATTTATGAAAGGTTATTTAAGTTACTAAGAATTTAAACTTACTTAATTTTTGTTGATAGCACCATAGCCTTTCTAATAACTTCTAAAGGTTTTTTCATTCTTTCGTTTTCTTTTTCTTTTTACTAACCTTAATTAGATAAGAAAATTGGAATCCTTCATTATTGATGAAAAAACACAACTACTAAAATTACTAAAGTTGTAAGGTATTAATCATGAATGTAAGGTTGCTAGATTAGTTGATAGTACTATATCTTTTTTATGATCATTATAGTTATTTTTTCTTTTTTTTGTAACCTTAGATAAATAAAAAAAACAATTGGTAACATTTACTAAAGTTGCTAAGAATACAAGATTATTGAATTTATTGATATATAGGATCATGATTGTTTTGATAACTTCTAAAACTTTTTTAGTAACCATAATTAGATAAGAAAATCGGTAATCATTATAATTACAAAAATGGATTTTTAGTATAATTACAAAGCATAACTTATTAAATCATTATTTTTATAAAAAATAGTAAGCTTATTATTAACCAAAGTTTTTTGAATATTGAAAGTCAAATTGAAAATGGTGATAAATTGAAAATCTAATAAACTAATCATTAAAAAAAATTAAAAGCAACAGTGTGATGATTTCCACAAATCTGCCCGATTATGGGTTGCCATGAAAGAAATATAATATCATCTATATTTCTTGGTTTGTCACAATGAGGAAAGAAGGTAGCTTTTAAATAAATATGTAGAAATATTAAAATACAAGTTGAAACACCACTTCATAAGAGAGAAGTAGTTCTTCATTTCTTGGTAACTCCTACGGGTAGAAATATGGTATTGATTTGTTTTGAATCAAGGGATGCACAGTCAGGGGCGGAGCTATATGTAGTTGAATGGTGTCAAATGACCCCACTCAACTTTGAGGATTTGATTAAATACATTTGTTTTTATGGTAGTTTTTTCATTATTTGCTTAATATGACCCATTAAAATTTAGAATGACCCCACTAAAACTAAGAAAAACTTAAAAGAAAGTAATTCATGATCTAATATGCCATGTGTTATATATCCTACCCATTATTTTTGTAACTAGGTGAAATTACTAACAACCCCTTTCAACTTTTAACCTGGAACAACCTTATCGCCTCGTTTTGGTCTTTTCTCCACTGGCTAATTACTCAATAATCCTTATGTTCTATGTGGTTTCTGTTGGGTTTATTGGGTTATAAAAGTAAATTTCGGTTTTGTTGACTATTTTTAGATGATTAACCATGTTCATACACATTAATAGACCGTATTAATTGTCAATGACAATTGATTAATGACCATCAAGGACTTAAATGATCATTTTTACACTTGCTCATCTTTTTGGATTTTTTTTTCTTTTTCTTTTGTAATTTGAAGAGTTATAGAAGGCTTTGTTTTGCTAAAGCACTATTTTTAATCTATACAATATATACTCATCTAACTCCATTAATAGTGTGAAAATGAATAATCTATTATTGGGTCTAAAATTCTGAATTCATTAAGCCCAAATATGGTATGGTGTGAACAATATTTACATTCATTAAACTAACTTAATGACCTTTAATTTTTCTCACAAGCAAGAAAACTGAAGCGACAAAAAACAGTGAAGCAAAATTGAACTCGAGAAGGTATTTGATGAAATGGATTTCATTTCATTTTTGCATTCATCCATTGTTGAAAGATATTTAAGAATGTATTTTTTAAAGGATTTATTTTTTAGGGATATATTATGATGATATATATTACATTACCATGTGTGGAAACAAGTATACACTTACAAAACAAATAATAGGTACAAACAAATTTACTCACATTAAAAAATCCTCGTAGCGCAAGCGCGGGGTACCCCTCTCATATAAATTATTAACACACGTGCAACGCACGTGCATTTACTAGTATGCGCATTTACTACTATATTTATATATATGTGTGTGTTTTATAATTATAAATTATATATGTTTTATAATTATAAATTATTAACACACGTGCAACGCACGTGCATTTACTAGTATGCGCATTTACTACTATATATATATCTGTGTGTGTGTGTGTGTATAGACAGTTGTGAGTTTTGAAAACAAAATAATTATTTGATCAAAATGAAAGCAATTTGGTAGAAATAAATTGAGAGAATAATACTTGAGGAGAAATTTTATTTCTTTTCCTTCTAAAATTGAGCCTACGTTTTACATTCAATTCAAGAGTTTTTATAGAGAGCTCAGCCCTCAATAATCTGAGGATACGATTTTACATGTCTTGCCTTATTCCTATGTTGTCATAATTGAAAACATGTCTTTGCAGAGCATTATTGAAGCTTGTCTTCCATTATTGAACTTTGCAGAAATTTCCTTGGATTTTTGAATGCTTTGCTTCACTTTTTCTTTCTGGTCTTAATAATCTCAACTGTGGTGGAGTCTTCTGCAAGATCCACAGTTTTAATTGATGATGCTTGTGATGTTTCTTTCTCCTCTTCTGTTTCGGAATTAGAACCCATTGAACTTAGCATTTCTACCATAAGCTTCATATATTATTTCTTGGTTTTCACTTGTGCCAGTATAGTACTAGCATTAGATTTCGCTTGTAAGAATCTGGCTATGTCTCTGCCCGGAGTGGCAGATTTACAAAGATTTGGATTTTTGGTAAAGAAATTATCTAAGGTTTAGTTTGGCATTGCGTTTGGGGATAAAAAAGCTGCTTTTCAACCAAAACGCAATACCAAACAAATTTTGGTTTGGGAGAAAAACTGATTTTGGCAGCAGAAATCAAGCCAACCCAAGAAGCTAATACCAAGGTGCTTTTGCGTTTCAAGAATTGCGTTCTGAAAACAATTACTAAAATTATCCCTCTCAATTTGTTCCCTCTCGCCCTTTCTCTAATGAAATCTCGCTCCATAAAAATCCCTCTTTTATTATAAACAAAAAACTACAATCCCCTTCCAACTGCTCTGTTTACTCGACTTCAATGGCCTTTCAATCGGTTTAGGCATCTCCTAGGTAAGGTAAGAGACTATTTTTCCTATATATTCTCAGTTTTTTTTCTCTCTGATGCAATGGAGTGGGTTGAATTGATAACCAAAAGGAGTTGGGTCTTGCTTCATTTTCAATGGGCATGATTTATTGATAGGGAATTGTCGAATTGAGGTTTGTTTAAAGTCTGGTTTTGATGATTTTTTTTTTTTGCTACAAATCTGGTTTTGATGCTAAGCAGGCTATTAAGCTCGACAGTAAGCATTCTTCATATGTATTATGTGGTTCAAGTGAGTATTTTGTAATTTGGGCATAATCTTTTCTTGTTTGATTGAGGTTTTATGATGAGTTTGCTCTTATTATGTGCCCAACCCAACGCAACCTTTTGTGCTATCAGGAGATTGGAATCATGTTGTTACTTTCTTCAATCAAATGTTTTTTCTGGTTTTTCCTTTAATTATGGTTTGTAAGAGCCTGAGTCTCTATAGGTTGGAGTGTCAACATTGATCTCTCCTTCATTTTTATTCAATATGATGATCATGTGATATTCTATATTCTGATCTAGTTCTGTAAAATCAAGCTGAATTTTGTTCAGAAATGAGTTGAAAATTGTCAATATAAACGATTGTTTTCTTAGGATTTCAGCTTTTTGTAAAAAAATTGCATGTAGCCAGCTAGAGTTGTAATAGACAGACAAATTTGCTTATAATTAACGATTATTTGATCTGTATTCTGTACCTCCTAGCCTCCTCTTTGTCGCCTTCCGTAGAAATTTTTAATTTTGATAAGGTTCTCAAAAGAAATGCCCATATTTGTAGCTTGAGTCCAAGTGAATAGTGATATAAATCTTGAATTGAACTACTAGCTACTCCTATGCAGGCTCAGTGTTGATTGTTTTTTTAAGTGAAGCCCATCCTTAATAATGGTTTGTCTCTGCCTCAGGTGGTGAGGATTTAACAATTGTGTGGGTTGAGGAAAACAATGAATTTATTAGTGATCGATATATTTTTTAGCAATAAATTTTAGTGAACTTTCTAGCATCTTTGGTCTTGTCCTTTTATATGATGTTCCAGGTAGTGAAAGGATAAAAAACAAATACTAACATTTTTTGTTTATGTCAATGGTTAGATTATAATTTCAGTGAATTATTTCAATTATATATTGGTTATTAGAAGCACTCTGAAACATATCTCTTTCTTTTCTTTCCCAATTGCAGAAGCTGGTCTAGAAGTTGGACTTGCATGATGACAAAGCCAAGCAAAAGGCTCTCAAGACAAACTCAACTCTTTCACGTATTCCTTCAAAAACTTATAAGCCTTTAATCTTAAGCTATTTCCCATTGCCTTCTTGTGTTTAGGGGCTGTGAGTTTGACATGTTACCAACATGTTTTCATCTTTGCTAGAATTCCACCTTTGAAAAGTTTTTCAACTTTATATCCTTTTCCATAAGCCTTCAGTTATTTACCTATCTTTCTTTTTGCCAATTTAATTTTTGATGACATTTTTGTAATCCTTAGGTATAACTTAATTTACCAACAAAGGTTTTAACATAAACTAATGATGTGACTCTGCATATAAAGAAAGTTTTCTTTAAAAATTTAACTATCGTTTAACGGTACAACCAACCTTGCCCGCGGTGAAAATTTAAGCTTATGCAACATTATGATCAACTAATAGTCTTTTTATCTACTGTAGTTTTTGTTGGAAGCATAAAAAGACAAGGGTGAAGTTCATCCTTTTTAACAGTTTCCAAAAAGCTTTGTTTTTACAATATTGTCATTGCCATACCTAGTTTCAGTTTGATATTTCCATTTGAAATATTTTATTACTATGTGATAGATGAAAATTACAAAGGTTTTCGAAGCTACTAATGATAGTTCTAAAGGTGAGAAGGTGAAAGCAGTTTGGGATAGGAGGTTGACAATCATATTTTGTGATCTTTGTATTAAAGAAATCTCTAATGGAAATAGAACTGGAACTCATTTCAAGAGAGAAGGATGGTTAAGATTAGTTTCCAAATTTGAGAAGGATGCTGGTGTATTTTATTCTCAAAAGCAATTGAAAAATAGGTGGGATCCATTGAAAAAAGAGTGGAAGTTATGGAAGAGGCTCCTAGGCACATGCACAGAACTAAAGTGGGATCCTATTAAAAAAAAAACAATTGATGCTTCGGACGACTGGTGGGATGAACGCCTAAAGGTATATTAACATCTCTTAAATCTAATAAGACTTCCATTACTTGTCTCTATTCAGTTTCTTATTTTATCATAAACTTGTAGGTTGTGGCAGACGCAAGCAAGTTCAAACTTGAAGGTATTGATCCAGAATTAGAAGGCAAATTATATCAAATGTTTAATGGAACAGCTGCGACTGCTAACAACGCATGGGCATCTTTTTCTGGGATACAACCTATTGATTTAGCCGGTGATGATCGTGAGCCGTCTGAAGTGCTTTTTGAAGGTGGTTCATCAGCTGATGTTCAAACAACAT
>AWUE01015003.1:0-18162 GCA_001974825.2 Corchorus olitorius | reverse complement strand
GTGAAAGGATAAAAAACAAATACTAACATTTTTTTGTTATGTCAATGGTTAGATTATAATTTCAGTGAATTATTTCAATTATATATTGGTTATTAGAAGCACTCTGAAACATATCTCTTTCTTTTCTTTCCCAATTGCAGAAGCTGGTCTAGAAGTTGGATTTGCATGATGACAAAGCCAAGCAAAAGGCTCTCAAGACAGACTCAACTCTTTCACGTATTCCTTCAAAAACTTATAAGCCTTTAATTTTAAGCTATTTCCCATTGCCTTCTTGTGTTTAGGGGCTGTGAGTTTGACATGTTACCAACATGTTTTCATCCTTGCTAGAATTCCACCTTTGAAAAGTTTTTCAACTTTATATCCTTTTCCATAAGCCTTCAGTTATTTACCTATCTTTCTTTTTGCCAATTTAATTTTTGATGACATTTTTGTAATCCTTAGGTATAACTTAATTTACCAACAAAGATTTTAACATAAACTAATGATGTGACTCTGCATATAAAGAAAGTTTTCTTTAAAAATTTAACTATCGTAAAGTATTTACTTGATGGTTGTCCAAATGTTTTTTAATTAAATGCAGAAAATGATGGAACTGCTCAACATATAGTTTGTATATATGGCTTCTTTAATTGAACTTTGTCTTGGATTATTGTCTCTTGTGAAAATCTGTTAAGAATCTATCTTAACGGTACAACCAACCTTGCCCGCGGTGAAAATTTAAGCTTATGCAACATTATGATCAACTAATAGTCTTTTTATCTATTGCAGTTTTTGTTGGAAGCATAAAAAGACAAGGGTGAAGTTCATCCTTTTTAACAGTTTCCAAAAAGCTTTGTTTTTACAATATTGTCATTGCCATACCTAGTTTCAGTTTGATATTTCCATTTGAAATATTTTATTACTATGTGATAGATGAAAATTACAAAGGTTTTCGAAGCTACTAATGATAGTTCTAAAGGTGAGAAGGTGAAAGCAGTTTGGGATAGGAGGTTGACAATCATATTTTGTGATCTTTGTATTAAAGAAATCTCTAATGGAAATAGAACTGGAACTCATTTCAAGAGAGAAGGATGGTTAAGATTAGTTTCCAAATTTGAGAAGGATGCTGGTGTATTTTATTCTCAAAAGCAATTGAAAAATAGGTGGGATCCATTGAAAAAAGAGTGGAAGTTATGGAAGAGGCTCCTAGGCACATGCACAGAACTAAAGTGGGATCCTATAAAAAAAAACGGGAAAATTTCAAAAAAGAGGCGGTCTATTAGGAATATTTAACAATTGATACAATGAAGATATCTAATAACTATTTGGTAAATCTTACTCTACAAAATTTGTAAAAAGGAAATTGTAATTACCCTTATAACCTTCCTATATATACACACCAATTGTGCCTTTCATCCGTTCAATTCAATTGAAAAAACCTTGTTTTTACCCTATATATTCTCTCTTCGTCTTCTTCCTCTAGACAATCAAAAGGGGATAATCCCCTCCCTCTTCACACGTACTAGAGAAGAAGGAACTGCCATTGATGAATCATGATGGGCTCCACCAACTTTGATCTTTTGTTCTAGTAATTAATAGGTTTGATTTAACCATAGATATAGATTTATAGATTTGGTTTCATTGGGTTTTAATTGCAAACATTATCAAACAATATTTGTATTCTTGAAAGCTAAGATTCTACAATTGATCTCCACAGATAGTCATGGTTTCCTACTTGTTCTTGTTCAAAACTTGTTAGCATTGTGAAAAGAAAAGAAAAGAAAAACATGCAGTTGTAAGTTGCTTCCTTTTTTATCTGATAAGGTTATAAAAGTAATTGCAATTTCCTTATTACAAATTTGATAAACTATGATTTACTGAATAATAATTATTTATTTTTATTGTACAAATTAATAAAAATTTCTAGTAGACCGCCCCTTTTTGAAATTTTCCCTAAAAAAAACAATTGATGCTTCGGACGACTGGTGGGATGAACGCCTAAAGGTATATTAACATCTCTTAAATCTAATAAGACTTCCATTACTTGTCTCTATTCAGTTTCTTATTTTATCATAAACTTGTAGGTTGTGGCAGACGCAAGCAAGTTCAAACTTGAAGGTATTGATCCAGAATTAGAAGGCAAATTATATCAAATGTTTAATGGAACAGCTGCGACTGCTAATAACGCATGGGCACCTTTTTCTGGGATACAACCTATTGATTTAGCCGGTGATGATCGTGAGCCGTCTGAAGTGCTTTTTGAAGGTGGTTCATCAGCTGATGTTCAAACAACATATGAAGAAGCAAATGATTTCTTGAATTCAGGTAATGGAAATGGAAATGATCAAGAACCTGAATTTCCAGTTAATCAAGACCATGTGCAGCTACCACATCGCAAGAAAAGATTCATTGAGCCAGACTCTTCTCAATGTAAAAATGGTAAAAAGAGTTGAAAAAAACAAGTTGGAGGTGCTGCGAAATTGTCAAGTCAAATTGAGAAATTGTGCGCTGCAGCTGATACTATGAGCCAAGCTACTTCTCAGGCGACTACTGATGCAGATCCATATGGCATTCCAACAGCAATCAAAGTGCTTGACAGTTTGTCAGAGGAAGTTCCGAAATCCAGCCAACTTTGTTTCTTCTCATTGAAATTGATGGTCAATAAGGAAAAGCGAACTGTGTTTCTATCTATATCTCCTGAAATTAGAATTTGGTGGCTTAAGGCAGAAATGGAAGAGAGCTCTAAGTTCTCAAGTCTTATAGGACCTTAGGAGATGGCTTTTTCAAATTCTGAATGTTTATTGTTTTGCTTGTTTTATGGTTTTTGATGGACACTTAAGTGCCATTAGCTAATGTTTATGACAAAAATTTGATGGAATTTACTTTTAGTTGTTTAGTTTGTGAAGTTTAGCTAATGTTTAGTTTACCCATCAATCTTCTAGCTGCAGGTATATGAACTTTCTAAAGTGAAATTATGTGCTTAAGTTTTTATTTTTTTTTTGGTATTTTAAAATTATGTACTTTTTAGTCATTTTAATTTTTAAAAGCACTTTTTCAATAAAGTTGCCAAACACTTTAAATCTCAAACCACACTTTTCTACAGCTATTTTCAAAAGCACTTTTAAAAAGCACTTTTTGCAAACCAAGCTTTTTCCAACAACAACCTCAATGCCAAACTAAGCCTAAGTACTTTGTGTCATAATTTTCGTCATTGAATTTATCCCACCATTTGGTTTTGAAGACTCTGACCAACCATGATACATTGAGATATTCATCAATTTCATAATGATAATTCCATGGAATGATCCAGGAAACATTTAATTTGGTGAAAAAATGGATAGTTGGATAAAGGTGTTTTTGGTCGGGTTCAGGTTGGTATTTGTCAAAGAATTTGGACCAAAGGTCTTTCATTTTTGGGGGTAGTATTTCAGGTGATGGTCCATACCAATTCCACCATTTTTGAAACCAATTTGGGAATTTGTATTGTGATCCATATTTGAAATATATTAGCCAGGAATGTCTCATATGTTTGTTATTCATTTGAAATGCTGCATACCAGGCCGTAATATAATCCCAATATGAAAAATGGGTACAATGGTTGATTTTTGCAGAGAATGAGGTTGGGAATTTTATCAAGGTTGATTGATTTTGTTCCCAATCTTTTGATCTAAGAACTTTAATAATTTGAGCTGTGGAATGGGTAATAAAATTTGGATCTTTGGGATCAGTGTAATGTTTGAAATTCACTGATCTTGTTTGTATCAAAATATTTGTATAAAATTCATGTCTTTTTGCCACATGTTGTGGAACAAAATGTTGTTCAATAAAAATTTGTTTTGCTAAAATATGTGGAGGTTTTTCAGAAGAATTAAAATCATCCTCCACCACACAGATGTGTTCCACATTTTTGTTTGAAAAATATTGTGAACTTTTTTGAGTGGAATTTTGAGAAATTGCAAGTTGTTTTGGAAAAATCTCTTGAATAGAATAGTTGTTTTGAAATATTTGTGAGAGACTTTGGTTTGTGTAAAACAATCTCTCTATTTTTTGAAATCTTTGCTGCTTCAGCACCAATTTTTTGAAGAGGACTTCCATCTTTCATTTGTGCTAGTGCCAATGCTACTTCTGGGGATTGAGAAAGAGACTCAACCCATTTTTTGATTTCAGATGAAATCTCATTTGGATCCTGAGCATCTTGGAATGATGGGCCAGCTGATGATTTTGATGAAGAAGCGTCCTCATTTGCTTCTGCTTGGAAAATTTCAGACCAGGATTTGATTGGTTTTGTTGAATTTGATTTTTGAGTTGATGCTTCTTGCATCTTTCCTTTTCCTTTATCTTTCAATTTGGGGGGCATTTTGTAAAAATTCTCGGGTGAGGAAATCGGGTAAAGAATTAGATTCTCCCTTAATATATTCAATTTCGAAATCAAATATGCTTAAAATAGCCTGTCATCTTGCAAAAATTTGTTTGGAAGCAATATTTTGAAAATCTTTTTGTAAAACTTCTTTTGCTGATTTGCAATCAATTCGTAATAGGAATTTGTGATTTAGTAAATCACTTTGAAATTTGGTGATACATAAAACAATTGACAAAATTTCTTTTTTAATAGTACTATAATTTTGCTGAGTTGGATTCCAATGCTTAGAGGTGAACTGCACTATTTGTTCCTGTCGCAACGTGCATGTCCGGGGTGTGGACCCTACCGTAACGACTGAATTGACCGGGAGTCGGCACTAATCTTTTTTAACCTAGGTGTGATTAGCCACCTATCAGATTATTAAGTCTAATATTAACCTAAACTTGGCAAAGGTAATACTAAACCTAATAAATGGTCTTCTAACCAGAGATTCTATGGTCCGGGAGTCGGGTACGCGTGGGGAAGGATTAGCACCCCCACGACGCCCTTCGAAAGATGACACTGACTAATCTAGGCTTAACTATGGGTTTCTAATATTGGTTGTCTCTATTCTTAAATTTTTTTCATGCCATTAAACTCTTTTATTGATCTTTGAAATTAAGTAAATAAACAAGCAAAAATAGATTTTGGATCTTTGAAATAGGAATGTCGGGAATTGAACCCGTTTATTATTTTGTTCTCTTTTTGGGTTCCTCATGAGAGGATTTTCTTTAAAACTTACCAATAAAATGACTCAATTTTAAAATCTTTAATGGGATCTTTCCCCTAATTGAAAACTTTGAAAAAGACTAGATGGGATCTTTCCCTTAATTGAAAACTTTGAAAAAGACTAGATGGGATCTTTCCCTAAATTGAAAACTTGAAAACTCGACGGGATCTTTCCTAAATTTAAAATTTTGAAGAAGACTAGATGGGATCTTTCCCTAAATTAAAACTCTGAAAAAGACAGGATGGGATCTTTCCCTAAATTGAAAAACTTAAATACTAGATGGGATCTTTCCCTAAATTAAAGGCTTTTGAAAACTACTTGAAGGGATCTTTCCCTATATGAAAATCTTTGTAAAAAAATACTTTAGTGGGATCTTTCCCTAATCTTGAAATCTTTGAATAATACTTTTGGTGGGATCTTTCCCTGATTCGAAAAACTCCCTTTTGATTTTGAACTTTGAATTCTTCTTTTTTTTTTTTGAAAACATTTTTTATTTCTTAATTTTTTGAAATATCTCAATCCTTTGATTTTTTCTTTTGAAAACTAAAAGAGAACCATTCTCATGCACAAACTCTTTTTAATTTTGAAGAAAATGATTTTATTCTATTTCAATTTTAATTTCCTTCTTTTGGATTTTCTTTTAAGAATTAATTGAAATTTCTAAGTCTGAACATGTGATGTATGTTTCCGGTTAAAATGCAAATTTTCACCAAATATTTATACGAGGAACACCGTCTGGGCACCCGCCACTAATACTGGTTAAGACCCCGATCCGGAAATTCCAAACCTAGAAAGGATAAATTGAGACCGACAAAGATTGTGTAAATCCCAATTATCGTTCCATCATCGGATCCAAAATTTTAATCTCGAATGACATAATATCAATAATATAAAGAAACATAAATATAGAATTTAAATGTGAATGCATATGAAACCTATTTAATTTCCTAAGTCTAATTTTTATTTCATTTTAAGAAAATAAGTCCATATTATATTGAAACTAAAAAAAAAATAAAACCGCTAACTCAAATAGAATAACAAAGTCCAAATTATAACTTAAAAGCCCAAACCTTAATGTAAAATTGAAGCCCAAAAGCCCATCAAAACTCACAAAGTCCAACTAAATACAAAAAGCCCATGTCATGGAATAAACCAAATCTAAGTCATATCTAACAACTAAAGCCCAAGCCTATAAAAAATAAAACCCAAATTTAATTCCCAAGCCCAAACGTAATTGACATACCCAATCCTATATATAGGCCCAACAGAAATAAGAAATCAAAACCCAACTCCACTTAAGAGTCTAAAGGCCCAACAGCAACTTTGGAGGCCCAATCATAACTTAAAAGGTCCAAAAGGTATAA
Organism: Corchorus olitorius; assembly: GCA_001974825.2. Classification (NCBI taxonomy): domain Eukaryota; kingdom Viridiplantae; phylum Streptophyta; class Magnoliopsida; order Malvales; family Malvaceae; genus Corchorus; species Corchorus olitorius. The sequence goes on along the minus strand of AWUE01015003.1, from coordinate 11,690 downwards.
CTCTTTACTATTCATAATTCTATTATCACCCTTTCAAGATTAATTTCTAACTAGGAGGCTCTAACATAATCAATGTATAAACCCTACTCTAAACTTTAAATTAGACCATTATAATTAAATTTTAATTCCTAAATTACTCACAATACCAAATTCTAGGCACTTTATTTTTAATTCCAAATTAGTTTATTTAATACATAAACCTATAAAACTATCTAACAAAGGTAATTTCTCTTTAACTATTAGACTAATCAAAGCTGATTTAATTCGTAAATAAGATAAAGAAACCAGATTATTGGCAAAACATGGACTATATCGCATAGATATTAAAGTTAGGTCCTCAATCAACATAAATAAAAAGCCCAGGGACCTAATCGCATGCATCTATGGCTTGTAATCCTGAATCGGCTTGAATCTAAAGTTTCCGGGGACTAAATTGCTCGAATAAATAATGCAAGCCACTTCATAATATAAAAAACCCTCAGAATCATCATGCCTAATATACCAATTAAATCATCATTTTCAACAGACTAAAAACCCTTACCTCACCGCTTCTCCTCTTCTTCCGCCGCCTGAAGTCGCCTGGGTGGTAGCCCCGCCGCGTCTGAGCCGCCGAAGGTGCCGGATGACTGCACGAGCTTCACCGAACTGCTCCCCTCTGCTTCGCGAAGACAGCGCCGGCGTTGATTCCTTACAAGTCTCACTGAATCTCACTAGATCTGGATTTGCAGACGCCAAGCTTCAACTCTTCGATTGAAAAAAAATCTAGTGGTCTAACGATTCTAACCCTCAGGTATGTTACCCTCCGACCCTTTCCTTCCCTCTTACTGAAGCATTTGTTTAGATAGGAGCCTAGATCTAAAGAATCCCACCCGAACCTAACTACAATGTTTTTTTTTGTTATCTTTTGGCTATTTTTCTTCGAGGAGAGCTAAACGGAGTGGTATGGGAGCTTAAACAAGGAAAAGGAGAAAATAAGGTAAAAGAGCTGCTCTCTTCGTTTTTTGATTTTTTTGGCTTACTGTCTATGGTAAGAAAAAAAATTAAGGAAACAAAACTTAAACCTGGAAAATGGAACTAAAAAGAAGAAGTTTTTTTTTTTTTTGGGGGGGGGGTTTCTGGTTACTATGAACTGCAAACTAGGTTTTCCTGTGTGTTCAAAAGAAAGAAAAATGACTTCAGGTTGATGTGTTGTATTGAAAAGAAAATAAACTAGGTTTTTTTTTGTGATCTGTATGAAAAAAATGGGAAAGGAAGGAGCTAGGTTTTTTTCTGTTTTTTTTTCTTGGGAACCGTGTCCCCTCCTGGAATAGTAGGATATCTATATATATGCCTGGTATATTCTTGATTTAAGGATTGAGACTCTAATCCAATGGCTCTCTTTTGATACTGGTGTGGGACTGATTGCCTGTAAAATTCTAGGTGCATATGCTGAGTGTGTATTTCTGTGGATGGTTATATTCCTAAGTGTCACATGCTCTGCTTCTTTGGAACATTGCCACCTGTTGCCTCTGTTTGAATCTAATGGTTATTATTTGTTTCACATGTTCTGTTTCTTCCTGCAAATGTACTGGAGACTATCTGTTAATGCCCATGTGGCTTTCTGATTACCTGTATTTGCTTACATGGCCCCTTTGATGACATGTATTTGCTTATGTGGAGTCATGGATAACTGTTATTGGCCTTGTCCCTGTGTCTACTGCATGTTTGAGTGTGCTGGTCTGTGGCAAGCTTGTGAGCACCACACTCTGTCCCTGTAATAATCTGCTATTTTGTTACCCTATTGTACCTTCTTGAGCTTGTCCCTTATATCATGTAATTCTTGTCCTTTTTATCTGGTATTTCAATTTAATGGTGACTGCCCCAGGTTACACTTAATTCATGTACTGCTGCATTGCAGCAGATTATTTTTGGAGACCAAGTTTTGCATTTTGTGAACTTGGTCGGCAAGTCTCCCCTAATGGTCTGCTAATCTCTCTATTGTTTTTGTGTTTTTTGTGCTTAATGCTGCAAATCCCTCTATCCTATCTCCTATGTTGCTGACGTGGAGCTGATGTGGAGAGGGGGACCATCCAAGCTTGGTCCCCCAAGCCTGAAAAAGATAAGTTTACCTTCTGATTTTGATTTAAATCTAAAATTTTCATTTTTCTGTTTGGAATGGTCCTAATTACTTTACTCTTATCTTTGCAGGCCATTTTACCTCCTTATGGGCTTAAGTTCAATGGGCCGGGTCAAGCTAATTATCTGCCTTTATATTTGTTTGTAATTTGTAGCTGAATAAACTACTCATTCTTATTATGTATTTCCATATATGCAAATCCCATTTATTATCTATATATTTTTTTATTTATTTTTGGTTTGTAAAGCTTGTATTTTTCTATAAACTGGCATGTAATATTTGTATCAAAAATTTGGGCTTAATACGTTTCTTATGTGCATGCCTCAACTTGGGCTTTTCAAATCCCATAGCCCAAAAGCAAATTCAATCAGACTTGATGTCCCGACCCAATACCAGACCTGAAAGGTAACTATAATGGCCCAATGCATAAGCCCACAAGTATTGTAACCCAATCTGGTCCAAAAATAAAGGATAAAAAGGTGATCAGTGTATATTTAAAATGGTTCAAGTGAGATTAAAGGACTGGGCTCTAATTCTTAGCTAAAAGAAAAGGAAAATAGGATATTACTTATTCTTAACTACGGCTAGAAAAGGTTTTGGGCTTAATCAAAATTGGAACGGGCTTGATCAATTAAAAAGGAAAATAATGTGTCTACAGTTCCTTCCCATTTTTGACTTGTTTTAAGATTCCTCCATATCCTATTTTTGAAGCATCTGTTTCAACTATTTTCGGACTTGAAGGGTCTGCTAGATGTAAGCCGGGTAAATTTGTGATCTGTTTTTTAATTTGGGATACAATATTGGTATGGACATCAGTCCAGGGTTGTGGTCTCTTTTTTAATCTATCATACAAAGGTTTACATAATTTGCTAAGTCCTGGATAAAAATCTATGACATAGTTTAAGCTTCTTAGAAATCTTTGCAATTGGGTTTTGTCAAGGATTTGGTTTGGAAATTTGCTAGCAAATTCTATGGACCTTTCTATTGGGGTAATGGTGCCTTGGGTAATATAGTGGCCTAAAAACCTGATTTTTGTTTGAAATGGGTTTATTTTGGATTTGGAAATAACTAAACCATTATTCTTGATAATTTTAATGAAAATATGTAAATGTTTGAGATGTTTATCCAAGGTTTCTGAGAAAACTAAGACATCATCAATGTAAACAATTGTAAATTGAGAGTATGGATTGAAAATATCATTCATTATTCTTTGAAATTCAGAAGGGGCATTTTTTAAACCAAACGGCATTACATTCCATTCGTATTGTCCAAATGGAACTGTGAAAGTTGTTTTATATCTTTTTTCTTCTTTGATCTGGATTTGCCAAAATCCTGATTTCATATCAAATTTTGAAAAAATGTTTGCATTACAAAGTTTTTTGTAACAAATCTTTTTTATTAGGTATTGGATATCTAATCCATTTTAATGCTTGATTTAAAGGTTTATAATTAATAACTAATCTTGGTGTTCCTCTTTCTATTTCTGCATTTTTTATAACATAAAAAGCTGAACAACTCCAAGGAGAGCTACTTTTCCTTATTAATTTTTTGCTGAGAAGATCTTGAATTTCTTTCTTATAGAATTCTTCCATTTCTTTATTCATTTGAATTGGTCTTGCTTTTGTAGGAATTTGTCTTTCGTCAAAGTTATTTTTAGAAGGTAATGTTACTACATGTTTCTTTCTATCCCAAAATGCGTTGGGAATATCTGAACATATAGATGAGTCTATTTCTTCTTTTATTTGGTTGATTCTTTTTGTAATTTCTCTTTTTTGTAATTGTTCATTTAATTTTTGAAAACTTATTTCTTCTTGTAGAAAAGAGATTTGTTTATATTTGCAGTTTATTAGGTTGTTTATTTGACTATTGTGAATAGATAATGATTTTAATAAATTAAGATTCCTTATTTTGGGTTTTTCTAAGAAAGGAAATTCGACTTTTGTGTTTAAAATCTTAAAAGTAATTGAGTGTTTTGTAACTTTATAAGGTTTGAGTAATGAAATGAATGGTGTTCCTAAGATAATATCTTGAGTAATATCTTTTACCATTAAAAAACATGTTTGATATTTAATTCCTTTATTACAGATTTTTGCATTAGGGATTTTGTAAGTAATTTTTAGTGTTTTACCATTTGCCGCCTTAAGGCTTTCAGAGGTTTTATCATAATATTTTGTTGGAATTATTCCTTCTCTTATACATTTTTGGTCAGCTCCTTTATCGATGATCGAGCCAAAAACAACCCTATTTTTATGGCTATTTTATTATGTTTTTGGATCTATTTATGCTTAAATATATGTTATTTTGTTAATATTTGTGTTTTGAGTCATTATGAGATGTGAAATTGCGAATTTGTTAATTTTCACTACTTTTGGAGCTATTTTGATGACTTTTTACACAGATATGAGCAAAGTAATTTTGAGTATAGATTTGGAGATTCGAAGTTCGTGTTTGAAGAGTTATCTCAAGAAGCAAGAATTGAAGAATGGAGCTTTAATTGCGAAGGATTGAAGACAAGTCATGAAGAAACCCGGAAGCTAAGGAATTTTGGATATTTAATATGGGAAAAATACTCAGCCTATATAAGCTCATAATTGGAATTAAAAACCCAATTTGTGCCTCCTATATCCAAGGAAATATCCAATTTCCGCATAATTCCCGATTCTAGTCCTAGCAGGATTAGGATTCAGCGCAGTCTCGGTAGAAAAATCATAACTTTCTGCTCAGACCTCTATTTTAGGCCCGTGAGTAGATGTTGGAAAGCTAACTCCGAGATCTACAACTTTCCTTTGAAGGCCAAGACCCAGTTCTACCATCTTCAAGCCCAAAAACGCCGTCGAAGTTCCTGCACGAATCCAGAAAATTCCAGGATCCTATTTTGACTTGGATTTTACTCTATGAAGACTTTTAATCCAACTTGGAGACCAAGTCAGCCCTAAAAACGTCCTAGAGTCTTTTCCTACTTAGAATTGGAGTCTTTAGGGTTATTTCCACTATAAATAGCCACCTTAGGTCTAGGTTTTTGATGTATGTAGATCTAGAAATTGTATTTTGAAGAATTGTTGAAGATTTGGAGGAAAAAAGCCTTAGAGCCGCCGCCCCCTCTTCTTCCCATCCATAAGATAAGTTTTTCTTCTTATTCTTTGGATGCTCACTCAATTCATGAGTGAGTAATCCTTTTCTTTTCTCCAATGTAGAATTTAATTGATCTCTTGACTTATATCATGGTGAGATTTTGTGCTTTTATAAGAAAATTGTTAGGGTATTTCTTAATTCTATGTTTTAATTCTATGTTGCTTGTTTTGATGGATTGGAGTCGACACTATCTTGATAAATTAAGTTAACATTAGCTAAATTGTGTTTAGAACTAATACTTCAGATTAAATTGTTTGTAGCAATTGGAGGAGAACTAATACTTCCTTCCAAAAGATTTAGGAATCAATGGGTAAATTATTGCTTGTTGTGCTTGTTCATAAATTACTAGTTCTTAATGCTTTGTTCTTAACAAATCTCTAAGCCCTAATAAGGAAATTGGTTGTTATGAATAAAAGGGATAAATTAAGCTGGAAAAGAGACCTTTTATCTAATTTGGTAATTTCGGATTTAATTCCAAACAAGCTATCCAATGTTTTCATAATTTTTAGATATCAATGATCCATGTTATTTTTGTCAAGAGGGATATTAATTCTATATTGGAGGGTTTTCTTAATTATTTTCTCAATTTATTCACTGCTTTTTGATTGATTGTTTTCTTTAATTCTCTTTATTGCTTTCTTAGTTAATTTTAATTGTTAGTTTGCTTTGATTTAACTCTACTATAAAAATTCTCTCTTATTTGATTGTTTGAAGAAAAGGAATAATTGCCTATATCTCTGTGGGATCGACCCCTACTTGCCCTAGCTATCTTTAGTTAGTAATTGTTGGGATTTTTATTTCGTGATTTGCTAATGACCGATAAATCGAAAAGAGCTATCATCTGTATAGAGAATTCATTTTTTATTACTAAATTTATTTTTATTAAATATCTTTGGATTGATACTTCTGTAACTACTATCATATATTTCTGTGTTTTTTCTTCAGGTTCAAGATCAGGTTCTTCTGCAGAAGAAGTTTCATGCCAATCTTCATTTTTTAGATCTTGGATGTGTTTTTTCATTTGTTGTTGTTCATTCTTTAAATGTGAAAGTTCTTTTTTAATTTCTTTTATTTCCATTTGTAATTCTGAATTTGTAATTTGTCTAGGTTTTGTACTTTCATATCTATTAAAAATTATTTCTTGTAAGTTATATATTTGTGAAGGATTAGAAACTACTGCTTTTTCTTTATTCTTTAATGAATGTTTTAATTTCAGTAAATATTCTCTTTTAAGATTTGGATCTTGAATTTTATCGATAACTTCTATTATAAATTCTTGATCTTTTGTTAACATATTTATTGCAGATTCTTCTTTAGAAGATTCTGGTGTTGAATGTAATTCATCAATTTGTAAATCTTCTGATTCTGTTGTTGTATCTTGGTCGGAAGACGTAGATTCTAAAAGGATTTCATTAACTTTTTGTTCGATATCTTCATCTAGATTTAAATTATTAATTTTCCTCTTAATCTTACAGTATTTTGAAATATGTCCAGGTTTTCCACATCTATAACATTTTATTATTTTATCTGGTTTATTAAAAGATTCTTGTTATTTATTTGTTTTCCTATATTTTTTGTATTTTGGTTTTTTATAATATTCAGGAGTATTATTCTTTTTTCTTTGTTTTGGCTTAGAAGGACAACAAGTTTTTGAAAAAGAATGTTCATCCCTGATGTCAAATTGACGACAGAATGATCCTAATTCTTTTTTGAGTTGTTTTTGCAATTTTAAATCTTGACACACTTTTAATCCTTCTTTTTGGGTAAAACTAATTAATTCTCCATATGTGAGTTTTTCATAAGGAATTATTCCTTAATAATTTTCTCTAATTTGATTTCTAACATTTTCTCCTAAAAGATTAGGAAGTCCTTCTAGAAATTTTTCTTTCCAAAAAGGTTGTTGGTTGTCAGATCTTTGCATTACTCTAGTCATAAAAATATCTTTATACCATTTAAAATCTGTTAATTTTTTACATTTTAAATTTGATAATAATTCTGAATTTCTATCTTTAAGGTGAGATGGATCACCTATAAAATGTTTTGAAATTGAGAAAATCAAAGTTGCAACTGCATCTTGAATTTCTTTTCCTTCATCGTCATGAATGACTCTTCCTTGCTCATCTTTTTTGATGGCTTTTAATATTTCTTCATGTTGTTCTTTAGTAAGTGCATGATCCCACCATCGTTTTAACTGCCCAGTAAATCTGGCGACTAAAAGATTGGCTATAGCTTGATCACTAATTAGACCATTTTGATTTTGTTTTATAAACATTGGAAACCATTGTCATTTGCTGTAATAAATTGAGTATGTTATATTTAGACATACCATCAATGTTCCATTCATATATAGTATTAGCATTATATTTATTTTGAAAAACTGCTTTTTCTTCAATATTGAGGTCTGGTGCAGTTGTTTTTGGATAATATAATTTTTTAGGTTCTCTCCAATTCATTTTATTAATTTGATTATCTTCAGATTGTTCGGTCTCAGATTGGGAAGTTTGGTTCAATGTATTTATTGAATTTTGGGTTAGTATAGGGGTATCTGGGCTATAAGCTCAGAGTCTAAAGCATTAATCCTATCTTGTATTTCAGTTAAAAATGTTTTTTGAAAATTTTTTGGAATTTCATAAGGTGTAAATATTGGTTCCTTCGAGGATTCTTTAATATTTTCTTTTACAATGTGCTTTTTTGGATATGATACAACTAAGTTTTCGATATGATCTAATTGTTTTCCTATAGAATGAAGATTAAGATTTGTAAAATTATTCTGTTCAAGAATCATTTTAATATCTTTTGATGAAATTTGTTCTCCTGCATTAGGATTTCTCATTTTTAAAAGACTTACTTTTATTCCAATATTTTTATGGTTATATTGTACTTCCATTAGAGGAGGGTGTTAAGACTCAATTTCTCCTTTACTGGTCTGCCATTTGATATTATTTTTCATCATATTAATAGAGTCTAAATAATATTCTTTGAACCATTTGAAAAATTCTATGTAAATTTTATGGATATTCATAAACTCATAATATTTTTGAAGGATTTCTTCCTTTTCATTTTTATAATTTTTAAAATATTCTTTTCTTAAAACTTTGTTTTTATTGGAGTAGAAATGTTTTCTACACTATTCTTTATTGATTTCAAAAGGCTTTTGTATAATGTAAATTTCTGATTCTTCTTCAAATTTTACATTATTAGTCACTGAAGAATAAGTTGGTGACATTACTGGTGAGCCATGAGGGCTTTCTATTTGGCGAGTGTTTGAGGGATTTTCTGTTTGCCTAGCATAAATAGGCTGGGCTATTTTTGAGGAGTTATCTATTCCTTGAAAATTAGTCCTGAATGAGCTGGGTACCGAAGATGTGGACTCTCTAGCTGTTCTAAACTCATGATGTTGGGTATTTGTAAATGATATTGGTACTGAGGAGACAGATGTCCTAGCTGTTTTGAAATCTTGTTGTTGGCTATCTGTAATTGATTCTTCTTCTATATTTAATCTTTGGAATGCTGAACTTGAACTAGCTATATCAAAAGAATATCTTGGAGGTAGTCTATTTGGTCTATTGAAGATTAATTCTACTGTGCCATCTTGGTGTTGAGAGATTTCTCTCAATGAATTATTCCTAATTGGAATTGGTTCTATTGGATCAGTAGCACCTTATAATTTCCATCTTTCAGGAAGATTAACTTCATGCCATTGGATAGTCTTGGGTATTGCTGTATGAGCTCTTGTAGTGTCAGTTTCTCCTAGAAGGGTAGTTTCTCCTTTTGGGCTTTACAGTAAAGCCTTGGTATTAACTACGGAATACATTGCTTTAAAATGTAACCTATAAACTAAAGTTAAAACTTCAGCCTTTCAGGAAGATTAACTTCATGCCATTGGATAGTCTTGGGTATTACCGTATGAGCTCTTGTAGTGTCAGTTTCTATTAGAAGGCTAGTTTCTCCTTTTGGGCTTTACAGTAAAGCCTTGGTATTAACTACGGAATACATTGCTTTAAAATGTAACCTATAAACTAAAGTTAAAACTTCAGATCCTAGAAGCATTTTGTAATTGCGGGTATGAATTTGAAGAGTTAATGACTTCAAAATATTTTTGTCAGTTAAAGATACCATAAAATTTGGATTGCAATTGAAATGTATTGGTCCTGTACAAAGGCTTGTTTCTATTGTTCCTAATAAAGAATCATTAAACATAATATGTCTTTGATCTCTTAAGACAATTAAGATTGATGTATTTTTTGTGGCTTCTACACTAAGAGGTTTTACACCTACTTGAACTAGTCCAAAATGAATATATTTGTAATTTTGGTCTTTAAGTTTATTAATGATTGTTTTATCAAGTAATTGAATAGTTTGATATTCCTTTTGAATAGGAAGACTTTTTTCTTTTGTTTTTATAATGTGATTACAGAAAGCATTAAAATTCTCAAAAGTTGTTTTCTTGTAAATTTGATTTATAGGGACAATAGGAATGTTCCAATTGTCAAATTTTTTGGGAACATTTTCATAATGTTCTTCTTGTTCATTAACTGTTTGAGAGGTTTGGTCAGATTCTTGGGATTTACTAGAAACAGAACTTGCAGAAGAGTTGGTTCTCCTAAGAAATAGTAACATTTTATGTTTTCTATTTTCCTATCAAATGGGGGTTCTACTATCAATATTATCAAAATTACTAGAATTGCCTACAGGGATACTAAGTCTGCTTTTGCCTAACCCATGGCTTACACGACTCTTGTATCAAAACTCAGCAACTATAGTAAAATTTTTAATAAAGATAGTTATACCAAAACTCAGAAAACGAAAACAAAATAATGTTTCAAAATCTCTAAGAATTACCTGCTCCTCCCCTGCCTCGGATACCAGACAATATATATATATATATATATATAATATAATATAATATAATATAATATAATATAATGGGACATCAATTTCCTTGTTTTTCATCATATTTGCTTGACAATTAATTTGTTTCAATTCATACAATAATTCATGCCCACACACTCTGCAGCACGTTCGAGTAATTTTAGCCGTTCAAGAAATTTAGAAAGTCTAAAAACACCAAAACAAAAACTAATAAACCTATTATTGTAATATAAAAGAGGATTAATATTTGATGCATTGTTATACAAAATAACAAGACACATGTACTCACTATGTTAGTATATTTGAAAATAAAATAAAATAATTTAAATGTAGTAGTTTGTGGCAGTTTTTTTTTAAATGAGTAGTTTTTTTTTAAATATATAAATAAAATATAATTATTATATTTATCTTCTAATGGATAGTTTTTATTTTGTTTTGAATTTTTTTATTGGGATTACAAACACATAGGAATACCACCGCTACATGATTAGCTACATTGCCGAAACACTAATCTATGACCCGACAAACCCCTTCCCCAATAAATATAATCGAAATCTATCTCATAACACCTACTCTTGAATCTAGAAACTAGAAACTATACCTATCTACAAACCAAATAAACAAACAAACAAATTACAAATTAAAATGTGAGTTGAATTCAAGACCTAATGGTCGAGATATGCTGGAACTAAGAATCCAGTACTCTATCACCAGGCCAATGCCCGATGGCGACTAAATTATTATTAATTTGTAAAATAATTTGACTAAATTAATAGTATTAATTTTTTTTACTTCTGCCCCTTCATTTTCTTCATGACTCGCCAATCTTGCCTCAACTTCATCCACAACGACTTCTTCAATCCTCATCAACCCCTGCTTCCTTCTTTTTTTTTTCCTGAATTGTTAAACACCGCCCCCCTTTAGACTATTTTGCCATTGACTTTATTTTCCTTCAAACTTTTCAATTCTCTCAAATTCTCTCGACCTTCAAACTTTCAAATCCATGCCTGTTGTAGCTTAATTAATTATGGGATGGGTACGTGAAAAAAATTTGAAAAGCTTTGTAATAAAAAGCTAAGAAAACTTGAGAATTTTAGAAAGTATATATATATATATATATAGAAGAAGAATATGACACAAACGAATTAATTGCACGACTGGGGACAAGCAAGATTATTAAAAGACAAAAAAGAAATTAAAGGAAAATTAAAAATCAGAGATGAAAAAAAAAGAGGGAGCTAAAAAAAGCCTGGTAGTGCGACGATCGCGACCGAATCACGACCGAATCGCGACCTGACCATGGCCCGGACGCAACCCGCGCGCGACCAGGCCATGATCAAGTCGCGATACGGTCGCAACCAGACCATGGTTAGGTCACGATCCGGTCGCGACTGAACCATAGCCCAGGGTCATGGCTCAATCGCGACCGGATCGCGACCTGACCATGATCCGATCGCGATCGTATAGCGACTTGACCATGGCCTTGTCGCGCGCGGGTCGCGTCCGGGCCATGGTCAAGTCGCGACCGTGCGTCGGTCACGATCGGACCATGGTTAGGTCGTGATCTGGT